>ML788326.1:257657-296584 GCA_009831015.1 Picea engelmannii | reverse complement strand
GTCCTCAACGCTTGATGTACAACCATATACCAGGGTCCCATGGATAATTGTGGACCGTAATGTTGAAGAAGACTAAAGAACCAAAGTCCCATGTAGAAAGGAAATCCACCATGCTGAAGTAGTCCAACCACCATTGTAAGCCCAGGTCCCATGTCCAAGTGCTCATGTGAAATCCCCGTAGAAGATTTTGAAACCCAATAACCAACTCGAAATGATGCTCCAAAGACTGAAACCTATCATGTGGATCCAAATAAGAAGATCCATCCATATAGTGGAAAAGGGTCATAGCAGAATCTGGAAGGAATAATACCACTGTAGAATATGCAGACTGAACGCTGGTGACTAGCTCTTGATGTGGGACATTGATGTTCTCTACAGAAGGTGGAGTAGAGTCATCAAATAAAATATGGAAGTGGTTGTCATCCCAGAAATGACAACTATCCATATACCAATAATCACAATCGGCCTCAAAATCATACCAAGCATATATTTCTTGATTATATGCATTCATGAGACCCTCCATAAGAAATCTTTCCTGCATGTTATTCAATGAATATTGAATACTACGAAAACTATCATTGAGGCCATCTGTAATGATATTTGTGAGGCTGACTGTGAGGCCTTGTGCTAACACATCCAATCTAGAATCCAATTGGGCTTTGAATGATTCAAGAATTTATTTCAGGTTTTGAGAAGAAATAGCCATCTGAGCACCCTATGAACCCTTCGGTCCTACAGCCATCATGAAAAAATGCAAAAAAATTGACCCAATAAGTTTCAGCAGAAAATCGCGGCTTTTTTTGGAAAAACCCTAAAAAACTGCTGAAGTTAAAATGCTCATAACTTCACTTCCCAGACTCCGTTTCGGCTGATTTTTTTTTTGAAATTGGGTGAAATTGTGAGAGGAACTCAGATCGGTAATTTATTTGGGCAAATTATACCTCCAAATGCTACATAAATAAAAACAAATCGCGCCACCGTCCGCAGAAAAAACCTGAAAAATTGCAGATTTTAAAACCTCAATATCTTGACCTTCCGGATTCCGTTTTTGATGATTTGTTTTTTCAACTTGGGTGTTTTTCTGAGAGAAACTCAGATATGCAACCCTTTTCTGCAAAGTTTTCATAGAAATATACTGAAAATGTCTGGAATGTCACGGCCCTCTTTTTTCTTCCCCGAAAAAAATCTGCAAAAATAAAAAATATTTGCCCACAACTCCGGCCAAGGAAAGTGCTCTGATACCACTTGTTAAGAACCAATACCAGATATGCAGATATAATCACCACAAATACTGAATACAAAATAGATCCATAGAGCAAGATAGAAGAAACAACACTTTATTATTACCAAACCCTTCAGGTAGGGAAACACCATACAATGGATCCTATTATGGAAGGGATCCTCTCCTGTTCACTTGCCTCTTCGAGGGGGATTCCTCGTAATGAACTACCACTCCAAATACAATACTTCTCTTCATATCTCATTACATTGCTTGATCCCCTTTATATAGTGCTACCATCACCTAAGAACAATCTAGAGGAGGAATCTTCTAGAAGTAGAACCTTCTAAGAAGTCCTCTTACATTTATTATATCTAACTACCATAGTGGGCCTTATTTAATATTATAGTGGACCTAGTCCACCTTACATTGAATGACCTCCACTATTATCACTATGGGCCCTCTGGGCCCCCCTACTACCTCTCTAGCTACCTTACACATTAATACTTCGGCGGTTCGACATTCATAGGTTTTGAATGTGACAGGGCATAAATTTCCCGAAGGTCGAATTCCCAGAGAAGTTAATCTTTAATTAATGTCTTTTATGTTTTAATTAATCATGTTTTAAACATTTTATTAGCCTTGAGTACTTCAAAAGTTCAGTATTCGGGGGTTTTGGATGAAGGATGATAGAAATCCTTCGAAGGAAGAATTCCCGGAGTAAACGTTTCAAATCGTTACATTTATATTTCAGGCTTCAAAACTCTGGAGCTCCAGAGTGCCATGATTTCATTTGTTTAAAAGTGTGGATCGTATTTTGATGGTTCAACATTCAGGTGTTTTGGATATAGCACGAGAGAAATCTCTCGAAGACTGAAATTCCGGAGTGATTAATTAATACTTAATCATGATTAATTAAAGTTATTAGATGTTTTATTATCTCTTTGAAACAATTTACTTTTTTGTGATATCCAATACTTCGGCATTTTGACATTTTGACAGTTGTGAACCCAATATTTGTTTAAAATCCTAAAGCACGAATCTTTGAAGCGATCGCTAAAGGTGTTCTTTTAAAATTCAGGTGGCTTTTACATTTCGAAGATCACAAGAACCGCTCTATCAACTTAGTGCAACTCATCAACAAGTGACATTGTAAGCGCCTTATTGATATATAATGACTGAGAATTTATTTAATTAAAAGGCAATTTCCTAAGTTTTTTTGGTGACATTTTATTTCTAAGAGGTAAAAACAAAAGAACAAAAGTTCAAAATTCTAAGTGCTCCAACATAGGTTCCATATGGGGATTGTGGCTTCTTGTGAGGCACAAAAGAACAATAGACCAAGTGCCTTTATTGGGTAAATGGAGTCATTATTTATTTTTTGACTTTCTGGTTTTATTTAAGAATTAATCATACATAGAAAAAGTGAACTCATCCAAATCCAAAATCTTTAAAACACATGTCATGATTGATCTCAAGTTAGGCTACTAAACATTTTCCTTTCTTAAAATTAATTTCAGAATTGTTTAAGATAATCAAAATAATTTCAACTAAAATATCAGGCTTCGACCGACTTTGTTCGCTTCAAGGTTAAGTAGATGTAACATATTTATTTAGGGAATCCCTAGTTGGTTAAGGATGCAAATATCATTGGAAAAAGAACTAGATAACACAGTATGGCATATAGATATGCATGAAAGCCTTACAAATATCATAGATATTGCTTCACTGCCAACGAGCCTGTTCTGTACCCCAATGAAGTTATCTATTTCTCCCATTGAATTTCCTTTCACCACTTCAATTAACGAATTTTCATTTCACTGAGATGAGGGCAATACATGTATTCTTTTCCTTTCATCATTTCCTTTAGACAAGATGGGGGAAATTGAATTATGAATTTCCTTTCACCATCTGTCTTGTGTTTTAACATTTCGAAGTGGGGGCAATCAATTTGTATGTAACATACAAGGGATGATATCTGTTTAAAATCTTTTAACATGAAGAAAAAGGTCTATCTACAATTTTAAGAATGCTCTAAAACTAACTTTCTTCCTATTTTTAATACACCTTCGCCTATAGGATAACGTTTTTAGGAATTTCAATCATTTCATGGATAAACCTTGAGCGATTTTTTCAGTTTTAAAATATGATATCAGAGCTAAAATTATTAGGATTAGCCTAGACATACTTTTTCAATTAAAATCAAAGGAACACAAAGATTTTCGCCTAATCTTGTTTTGAAAATATGCTTTTGAGTTTTCAGAGTCAGGGTAAGTCTCTTTATTTCTATGAAGACTAAAAGGATGAGAAAGGAGAAAGAAAATATGAAGTGGAGAGAACTTGGGGAGAGGCAAAAATAACCAAATCAAGGAATCAGAGGAACTGGATAAAAAATGTCCTAATCCCACACAAGTTTGTGTATTAAGTTTAGACTTCTTTCAAGTTTATTTATTATTATTTTTACTTTTTATATCAGATATGGCTTTAGAATTTATCAGCATAGCACTTCAAGTTATATTTTTCTACATCTCCAATTCTTCGGTCAGGTGATAATATCATCATGAGAAAAACTTCCTTCACATTTATTTCAATCAAATTTTTTAAATTTTATTCGGACTATAAAGAAGACTGGGAACTCATACCTTATTTTCCTTTTGAATTTTAAACAAGGCATAATATATATTTATCACATGTTTTTAGAGAAATCAAAATGATGGAAAGACGAGTGTCAATTTTTTCTTGAGCCTCATCTCTTGTTCAACAAGATCTATTCTGCAAAAGGAATGAAATACAAAATATTAGATAATCCTATAGAATAGAGACGATACGTGATGAAGATGCTTTTTATTTTAGTAATCCTCAAGAAGCTTTTAATATGCTCTCTGTATTATCCTAATTATCTACTGGATAAATTTTATTTTGCAGTGAAATGTATTTTTCTTTTTGTAAATTTACTTTTTAAAATGAAGTCAAGCAATCATAATTTTATTGAAAATATTTACAATAAGTGATCAAATGACTCAGATAATTTACAAAAATAAAAGAAAAATGGAAAATTAAAATTGCCAATTTCAATCCAATCCGATATCTACAATGAAAATCTAAAAAGTAACTACTGCATGAAATCTTTTAAATAACGCCCATTGATAGGGTCTCAAGAATCTCTCCATTAATATTTTCGAGCGAGAATGAGTTTTTTTCCCTCAGCAACTACAATTTTGAAGGGTCTGAACCAAAGATGATCAAATTTTCCATGTTTCCCTACATCTTCCTTTCTAGATTCCCATTTTAAAACTAAATCACCAGGAAGAAACTCCCTGTCTTTAACTTTCTGATCAAAATGGGCTTTCATGTTATCCTGGTATTTTTGGAGCTTATCATCCACTTCTATTCTATTTTGTTGTACTTCAATGATTTGATTTATTCTTCTCGTAATATCGTTCGGCTCTTCATTTGCATCTTGCCAGAGTTTCACCACAGGAAGAGCGATATTAATAGGAAGAATAACATAAGTACCATAAACTAGTTGGAACAGAGACATACCTATAGATTTTTTGGTGCCAATTTTGTTTACCCATAAGGCATATTTTAAGTGTATATGCCAAGCTTTTTTGTTTTCTGTCAAAACCTTCTTTATTATCATCATCAAACTTATATTAGATGATTCTGCCAACCCATTTCTCTAAGGATATTAGGTTGTAGAATGACCTAAAATAATATTGTATTGTTGACATAAATTGATCATTGAAATAGATTTAAAATCCCGAGCATTATCAATGACTATTTTCCTAGGACAACCAAATCTATGTTATTCTTCTAAAAATTTTATCACTACTGAATCTGTAGCATTGTGAGTTGGGATGGATTCAACCCATTTTGTAAAATAATTAGTAGCAGTCAAAATCCATCTGTGTTGAACACTTGATTGTGGATGAATTTATCCAATGAAATCTAAACCCCATTGTTGGAAAGGAGATTCGACTTTTACTAGAATTAAAGGTAAGGAGGGAAGATTTTGCTTACCAGCAAACAATTGACATGAATTACAAGCTCTGAACCTTGCATTTACATCGGTGAATAATTTCGGCCAATAATATTATTCCCTTAAAATTTTGTAAGCTGTTGCTCTCGAGGCATGATGTCCTCCGCATACTCCATGAAACTCATCAGTGACACCTTCTGTTTCAGATTATATAAGGCAATATAACAAGAAACCTAGAGGATCTTTCCATTATAACTTGCCATCAATAATGCAATATTTAATTGCATGTAACTTTAAATTTCTTACCTTAGAAGGAGTTATATCATTCGGACATTGAAGATTAATGAGATATGAAACAATGTCACTGTACCAAGATGAGGAGGAAAAATTATCTTCAATTTGAATAATAGGTGCTTGATAATCAATGTCCTCTATATCCAGAAGAGAATCATGAGACTCAAAGTTATTTATTCCAAGAGCTCTGAAATTTTATTTGGCTAATAGCCTTGCCAAACCTTGACCTTTCACTAGTTTGGTTGGTTTAACTTCTAAATCAAACTCTTGAACTTTATCCAACCATTTACCTCTTCTTCCATCACTTTCTGGTTGAACCACGATATATTTAATTGCATTTGTTGGTACATAATCAATTATTTTTGAGTGAAAGACATATGTTTGAAAAACTTTGAGAGCCTTCACCATTGCATAAGCTTGTTTTTCAAGAATTTCATATCTTAGCTCTGCATCTCTGAGGATTTTGCTAAAAAAGGATATCAACTATTAGAATCCCTCTTCATTTTTTTGAAGGAGCTCTGCTGCAATGGTATATTCAGAAGCAAAGGAGAATATTAAGAACTCTTTTGTATAGTCAGGACTTACCAATATCGGTGCTTCTCCTATGGATTTCTTAACATGTTTGAAGGATGCTTTTGCTTCTGCGGTCCATTTTACTTCACCGTCCTTTTTTAACATATTTGTAATCAGTTTAATTATTTCAACAAAATTAGGAATAAATCTCCTCAAAAAATTGATTTTTCCTAAAAAAGATTGAATCTCTTTTCTATTTCTAGGAATATTAATTAGATCAATAGCTTCAACTCATTTAGGATCAAATTTAACTCCATCCTTTGAAACTATATTCCCTAAAAGTTTACCTTCCTGCATGGCAAAGTGTGATTTTTTGGGGTTTAGAGACAAACCAAATTTTCTGCATTTGTCAAAAGTTTGTCTTAGGTGCACCAAATGTTCTGCATCAAAGTTAGAAAAAGCCATCAAATCATCCAAATAAATAACATAAAACTTATCTCTCTCACCAATGAATGCGATATCCATTTCCCTTTGGAAAGTTTCTCCTACATTCATTAAACCAAAAGGCATTTTATCATACATAAAAGTTCCCCGTGTAGTAGTAAATGCAATATTTTCTCTATCATCTTCATGACCAACAATGTGATTGTATCCCAAGAAACCATCGATCATAGAAATTCTGTTATCCCCTACCACCTTCTCTAAAACATGGTCCATTTTTGGGAGGAGGTAGTTATGTTTAAGAGAAGACCGATTTAGGTTCCTAAAATCAAAACAGAGTCTTATTTCTCCATTCTTCTTCCTAACAAGGACCAAATTATCCACCCATTCAGAGTATTTGAGGGGAACAATGATTTTTGCATCAAGGAGTTTTTTAACCTCCTTTTCTATTACTGGCAGAAGAATTGGGTTTATTTGTTTATTCTTTTGCTTGAAAGGATTAATACCATGTTTTAAGGGAATCTTATGCTCAATAACATAAGTATCATAGGTTTTTAAATCTTTGTAATACCATGCAAAAACATATTTATATTGTTTAAGTAACTCAACATATTTACTCTTTATTTGAGTCAGAAGATATTTAGATATTTTGACCATCTTGGGATTTTCATTTGTTCCTACGTTACAATCTTTAACTTCTTCAGGTTGAGATCGCAAAGTAGAATTGGCCTCTAGGAATTTGATTATTTTTAAGTAAGAGCATTTAGTGATTTGTAATTTTGTCTTGGAACTTTTTTGGGTTTTCTCCTTCGTGCATAATCCAAGCAGGATCAATCTGATTTTCTTGATCAATGTGGGTCTCAGAAAACTCATCTACCATTTCCAGAAACTGCTTTATTTTTTCATCATCTTCAAATACTTTCCAGTGTTGAACATTTTTTGGAATTGAAGGTTTATGTCTCATCTCAATATGATACTTGAGCTTCAAAACAATAGGTGGTATGAAAGTTGCAACAACTTTGGCTAAGGATTCAACTTGTTGATTATGCATTCCAGGAATAGAGTGGGCATTAAAAGACCAAAAGAAATTTTCTATGAGATCCCAGGCACAATTTCTGTACGACCTCAATATCAGATTTTTAGCTTGGTATTGTTTTTTTATTTTTTTTAGAATTATCTCAACATCACCATAAACTATCAAATGTTTGATTTTTAGTTTTCTTACAGCTTCTAATCCTAAAAATAAAGCTTCATATTCACACACATTATTGGTATAATCAATATCCCATTTTAATCTATAAGAAAAAGGAATATAATACTCATCACCTAGTGCCACAAATAAAACTCCAACTCCTGCTCCTTTGCAAGATGAAGCACCATCAAAGAACATTTTCCACATCCCGTCTCTAAAATTTATATTTTTATTTGAAAATTCTATATATTGATTTTCTTCTTCTATACATTCTTCAAAATCATTGTCTTTGGATAATATACAATTGCCTATATCTTGATCAACAATGTAGACAAGGTAGTTATTAGGGTTTTGGGGGTCACTTACAATATAAGCCAGTCTAGTTTCTCTGTACAATCGAGTAAATTGCCCACCAAAAAGTGGAATTGTAGCATATGTCATGTCTAACTGGACCAATCCTCCTAACTTGGCACCCCAAGATATGGATAAAAGAATTTCATACTTGGTAGGAATGTAAGCAACAACCACATCCATAAGAATACTTTTCACAGGAACCTGAGCAAGATTTACAACTAAATCTTTAATCACACCCAGACACTTACCCTTTCTAGAATCAAAAGAGTATAGATCTTGATAAGGTCTGGTAATTTGAAGGCCCAATTTTTGCATGATAATCTTAGGCATCAAATAATGCGAAGCTCCTGAGTCTAACATGAAATTGTGTAGTAAATGATCGTGCAAAATTAGTGTAATATAGAAAGGAGCAACAAAATCTTTACTATTTTCAATGTGTGATCCAAACATGATTGTAGGTTTTTCATCCTACAAGTTGATTTTATCGGCTTGACATTCAACATCAGAAAAATTTATTTCTTTTGCGATTTGCTTTTTATTGATTAGATTTCTAGCAAGTTCAGCTAGAGGCATTGGAATTTTAATTTTATTTAGTTCGTTTTCTAGATTGAAAGTTCCAATTGATTTTTCAATTTCCCTGGTCTGAACTTCAACGTATTTATTTTCTAACTTCTTAGTCTATACTTATTTCGTTTCAAATTGCTTTACTCGAGCAAATTGCGTTTTAGTTGATGGTTTTGTAACTGCTGCCTCGTTCTCTTTATTTCATGATAATTTTTTTTTTAGTGGAGTATTTATAGAAATTTTTTCTCTTGGCCTTAAATCATATTTATGTTGGAGCTCGACCATTATTGAATCAACAAGACCTTTGTATGTAGAGTCTCCCAAATTGTCGATATTTTCATCATCATTAAATAGAGATTCTAGATCCAATGATTTCTCATAATCCTGTTTGGTTATGTGAGGCTCAATATCATCATCACTGAGGTTGTTTAGATCTTCATCTAATTCATCATAATATTGCACCTCATCTCCCTGTATGAGATTCTCAGTTTTAAAAGGATCTTGAATCTTCTATTCCTCATTTTTTATTTGCCTTTGTTGTATCTGAGGATTTATGTTAGGATTTCTCCTAAATTGATTTCTATCATATGAATCAGGTTTGGATTTTTCCATTTCCATCCTGGAAATTTTATTTGATAAGTCTTTAATATTTTTTTCCATCTCATCCATTTTTTCCTCTGAAGAATTTTTTCCAGATCCATTGGGCCTTACTTGTTCTTTAAAACGCCTAGGTTCTCTTGTTCCCATATCAACTTTGGTTTTCAACTTTCTAGATGCCATCATATTGGATTCTATTTCTATAGCATCATCTTGCATCCCTACTAAAGTAGTGGATCTTGTTTGTCTCAAAAGTAGAGCAAAATCAGAATCAAAAGCCCCTGCAAAAGTGACTTTTGCAGCTAGCTGAGAAGGTTTGACTTCAACCGGGATATTGTGATAAAGTTTATTAAATGTTTGAATAAAATCTAGGAATGTTTCAGATGTTTTCTTTCTCAAGGCTTTGAATTCGGTTAAGTAACATAAATGGTCTTTTTTCTCACCCCATTTCCTTAAGAAGAAAGTTTCTAGATCATTATATGATGGTATAGAGTCCACTGGAAGTCCTCTAAACCAAGTTCTTACTTGTCCTTCAAAAGTTTGTACTAATTGTATCATATAAACATCTTTGTGCTCAATACCAAGGATATCAACAAATTGGTCAAAAAAGACTATATGCTTTGTTGTTGTCAAATCCCCTTCACCTGTGAATTTAGGGAGACTCTTCATGTAATTTTCAGGTAAATCATGTAGGATAGTAGGAAGAGCTAAGGGAGCATATCTAGCAGAGACCTTGGAAAAAATACTTGGAGGTTGAACTGGTATATTTTTTTGTCCACCAACCCCTCCACCTTCGACACCTCCAACATCTACCATTGAAATTCTAGGAGAAGAAAATCAAGGACTAAACAAGAGATTATCAAAAAATTCAAAAGATTGATCTACTGAACTCTTGACTACTTCGGGATGGTGTGAACGAACTTCATAAATATGATCATAAGGTGATGGAAGATATGAATGAGGGGGAAAAAGAGAACTTGAACTCGGTCTCTCAGATTTACCAGATGTATAAATAGGAATAAAAACAAAGGATGAATCTAAGTATAAAAAGTAATCTTTAGGGTTTTTGGAAACACAAACTTTTACCTCGGGAAGAGAAAGAATTGACTGTGTACAAATGATAGTAGGGATTGAAATGGATTCTTTGTTTTCACTGGTAAAAGTATCTATCAACGAGATAGGGGTGGTCTGGATAATCTCAAATTTTACTTCATGAATAATTCCTTCTGGAGTTTCTAATTTAACTTCAGATTTACTTGTTGATACTTCTGCAAAATGAACTTGTTTATATTTTTATTTAATACTTAGTTCTTCAGTGAGAATCTTAACATTGACTTGCGTAACCCTAGGTTGATAGATATTTCCTGCTGATGCATAATTTTTTCTGAGATATCCCTTTGGTTTCAACAACTTCTGAGGATCCGAAACTGGCGTAGTCTTCTTTTCGTCTGGGTTTTTCCTGGTATTTTTTCGACCAAATGCCATATTTGCCTACAATGGAGTCACCAAATGAAATATAAAGTGAGCCTAATCTATGTATTCAATATTTATTCACCATCAAAGACAAAAATTTAACTTTGTCGTTCTCCCAGGGAAAAATGAATTCGTTTCTCCGTTCCCCGACAATGAGGCCAAAAATATGTTGTTCCTGAGATTGATTCTATGCTCAAAGAATAATGCCAGGCATCAAATATTTTAAATGAAATGTTTTATAAGTGCTGTCTTCTACCTTCAGTTTTCTGAGAAATAATCTTTAAGTGAAATTTTTGATAAGACAATACAAAGGCTGTATCTCGTTATATGAGTTGTAATTTTAAATTCAAATGATGTAGAAATGATTGACAAAACTGTTAAAACAAAGCAAGGTATCAACTACAGATAAGTCTCACCTTATTTGCATTAGAATAAAAATAGAAGATGTACCCTTGAAAGGAGATTAAGAATGCAACAATTCACACCAGTCACAGGTCTTGTTTTTACTCACAGTAATAACAGAGGAAAGAAATAAATAATAGTATTTCTGAATAGTATCCACCTTTTGATATAGATCCTACTAGACAACTTCCATCTTCTCATTGATTTGTTATTCTTGTGCTTTGAAAGCAGTGATGTCTATTGTTGTATTCTCCACTAGGACTAATTTGGCCTGTAGTTATTTTACCAAACTGTCCCACTGAGTAATCATGGCTTTGTTGGTCTGCAAACTCTGGTAAATCAACTTGAGTTTCTCTTATAACTTCTTCATCTGTTGTTGATAATTTAACCTAATTTTCTCTATGTCTTGATTCATTCTGCTCCCAACAATCTATTCTATGTTGTGTATTTCATTATGCAATTGTTCCACCAAGAGATATTTTTGTTGCAGTTGTTTGGTCAGATTATCCACTGACCATTGGTTGGCAGTGGAAAAATCCTCTAGTGAATCTACAACCTCCTTGGAAAACTTAGGATCATCTTGGCTTTTTTCATCATACACTATTTTCTGCCTTTCAGTAACTACTCCATATTTTTGCTGAGATTTTTTCTTTACAATTGCTTTCTGTTTCTTGTTGAAAAATAAACTTGAGGGAGGCATTTCTTCAGGAAAAATAGGAGTAAGTTCATCTATGTGAATGACCTCTAAACTAGGGGTACCAAAACTGGTCGCTAAAGGAGTTAATGAGGGAATAGGAGAGATAATTACGATGGAGCTTTCTAGACCTGTTGTGCTTGGGGTGCCAACAGAAGTAATTGTTGTTGAATGGGAAAAAACTTGTCTCTAATTCATGGAAGATTCAAACTGGGCTAATATTTGTTGATCGTTTAGATCTAGCAGTGATATTTTTATCTCTTTAAATAACTCATCTGAACTCTTCTTCAACTTCTTCAACTTTGTTTTTAGTGGATAAGCTTGGATGAGATTTTGTGGATTTATCTTCCTGTCAATATGGCATGTGCCTTGAATCTCCTTGTAATATATTAGGAAAGTTGTTTCGCCTATGCTTTTGGAAGCTAAGGAAACCAATGTGTTGGTCAGGAGGTAGAGTTTGGAATCTATTTTGAACTTCTTCATAGGATCTAGCTCCCCTGAAAATATCATCATAAGGGGACTCTTCGTGGATGTATCTTTTCATGTTGTATTGAGCCAAATGATTCTCTACCACCTTATGTGGGTCATGTCTTTTGAATTTGATTTCAATTAATTTGACATCTTCCAAGGCAGCAGCCTCGACTTTGGTATGAACAAAATATAACAATGTAAACATACCAACATGAATGGGAAAAGTTGGCCATACCTTTTTCTGAGCCTCTTTCAATTCCTTGGTGATTCCTCCAGCTACTATTTGGTATGCTGCTTCTCTGCACACCATCCTATCAGGCAAAAATTGTGGAAGGACATGAGGAGGAACAGAACAAATGAACACTCTAATGTAAAAGAAGTTCTCCTCAATGTACCAGTCTGCAAATGTGCCTAAGTTTCTCATAATATTCTATGAAATCCTGGGTGGAGGGTGGCCATAGATAGCTATATGAATAGGTACCACTACACTGTGACAGATTTGGTAAAAGAAATCTTTAGCATTTTCTTCCCATAGTTTGGAGTGGTAGAAATGTATAGGCTCAGAACTAGATGGGGTCCAACTCCAGTTCATAAGGGGGAATGGGGTCATGAAGCAAATTGCATCCATGATATATGAAGACATGTAAAAAGGAGAAGGTTTCCATTTTGATTTGAATGATTGGTACTCAACAATTTCCTTAGCTAGGTTATCATACAACATTTTATCCCAGTTGAAAGTATATCCCTCGGCTACTTCATTCATTATAGCCACCCACTCAACTGAGAAATGTGCAGGGTTCTTTTTCCCAAATAAACAACAGAGCATCATGGCTATATATAAGATATGGGCATCTAAGGATGTCATGGAATACATACTATGAGCGTTGGTTTTGAATTTATCTGGATGTCCCCACAAGGACTTGATTATATCATGACCATTTCTATCGTATTGAGTGCATTCTTTTCTCTCAAAATCCAGGATAAATGCTGCATTGTAAGTATATTTGGGTGAAGAAGAAAGTTTATACATTACCTGTAGTTTCTCCGGTCGAAAATAGATGATGAAGGTATTCTGGTGGCTGATAACGCTTCTGGTTTGAATGTTGACATGCTCCAGAGCCCAGCTTATCATATCATTATAGGGTAAAATATTAGGCCGTGCAACAATCTTGTGCAGTTTCGACTGAGCTACCAATCTGAGCTTGGCTGAGAAGGACTCATCGTCTTCCTTGGCAGAATTGTCTGGACAGTTAATAATCTCATGTTCTAAGATATCAGAAACTTGCTTCCAAGACTTGATGGTATTCATAATTCACGGAGTGGTGTCTGATAGAATGTCTGTGTTTGGATTGGAATCATCAACTGATGCATATTGCTTCTTCGCAACTTTGTGTGGCGCCATAATTCTCAGGGAAATGAAATTATCCTTCCTGTAATAAGAGAATTATGTAAGCTCTTAACTGAATGAAAAATTCTAATTGCAAATGGTAAAATGAATTGAAATTAGAAATGTTTTATTCATAATGTCTATCAATCTTCATATTGATTTACTGACAAAGAAATAATTAAAACTTTAATGGAATTTATTACTTGGTGATTCTCAATCTTTATTCAAATTGTTAACTTTATCCAATCATAAATGTCATTAATACTTCAGCAGTTCAGAGGTTTTGAATGTGAGAGGGCAGAAATTTCCCGAAGGCCAAATTCCCGGAGAAGTTAATCTCTAATTAATCACTTTTATGTTTTAATTAATCATGTTTTAAGCATTTTATTAGCCTTAATTACTTTAGAAGTTCGGTATTTGGGGGTTTGGATGAAGGATGATAGAAATCCTCCAAAGTCCGAATTACCGGAGTAAACGTTTCGAACGATTACATATATATTTTGGGCTTCGAAACTCCGGAGCTCTGAGAGTTCATTTGTTTAAAAGTGTAGATCGTATTTCAACGGTTCGACGTTTAAGAGTTTTTGATATAGCATGAGATAAATCTTCCGAAGACTGAAATTGTAGAGTGATTAACTAATATTTAATCATGATTAATTAAAGTTAATAAATGTTTTATTATCTCTTTGAAACACTTTACTTTTTTGTGATATCCAATACTTCGACATTTTGATATTTCAACAGTTGTGGACCCAATCTTAGTTTAAACTACCAAAGAGCGAAGCTCCAAAGTGATCGTTAAAGGCTTTCTTTTAAAATTCAGGCGGCTTTTACATTTCGGAGATCACAATAACCTTTCTATCAACTTAGTGCAAACCATTGATGAGTGACATTGTAAGTGCCTTATTGATATATAACGACTGATAATTTATTTAATTAAAAGGCAATTTCATAAGTTTTTTTGGTGAAATTTTATTTCTAAGAGGTAAAAACAAAAGAACGAAAGTTCAAAATTCTAAATGTTCTAATAGTTCTAGTAGAAGCTCGTGAAGGTATAGCTAGAGGACACTATGTAGGAAAGGATAATGAGCAAAATGTATTGCATACAGGTTTATGGTGGCCAACAATTGACAAAGATGCAAAATAACATTTCCAGAACTGTGATGTCTATCAGAGAGTTGGGAAACCTAATAGGAGGGATGAGATTCCCCTAAGACCCCAAGTAACTCGTCAGGTGTTTGAAAAGTGGGAAATAGACTTTTTCGAACCTATTAATCCACCAACAAGAAGTTCAGGAGCTAGATACATCATTACTATGACAAAATAATTAACCAGATGGGTAGAAGCAACACCATTCAAGGATTGTAGCGCAGAGACAACAACACACTTCGTATTTGAGAAGGTGATTACAAGATTCAGATCTCCTAGGATTATGATGAATGACCAAGGAATCCATTTCATTAATAGTACCATCTAGGCTATGACTGAGGAATTTGAAGTCTATCACTAGAAGAGTACACCATATCATCCTCAGGCAAATGGGACAGTAGAAGATTTCAACAAGATTTTGGAGAATGCCTTGAAAAATATTTGTAATGTGAACATAGATACTTCGGATTTAAAAATACTAGTAGTATTATGGGAATATAGGACTACATGCAAGAAGTTGACAGGACATACACCATTCAAATTGGTGTATGGACAAGAAGCAATTGTGCCATTAGAATTTTTGGTACCCAATCTGAGCGTGGCAACAATTACAAATATGACATAAATAGATGCAGTACAAGATAGGTTAAGTCAACTAATGGAATTGGAAGAAGACATGATTCTGGAAGGATTCCACCAAGAGGTGTAGAAAGCAAGGGACAAATCCTGGCATGAAAAACACATAAAGAAGAAGTGATTTAAGGAGGGAGATCTTGTTCTCCTCTATGAAAACAAATTTTTGCAACATCCTGGTAAGTTTAGAATACATTGGCTAGGGACATATGAAGTGAAGTATGTAATAGATGGATGATCTATGCAACTAAAGTAATCAACAGGAACATAACTACAAGGAATGGTGAATGGTAGTCGACTGAAACTGTATAGGGACAATTGACCTACTAACTTTCAGTAGTTGCAGTGCAGTAAATAATCCCTGTGTATAGTATACCATAGAAGAAATTAGGAAAGAAAAATTACAAAAATACATAAAAAGTAGAAAAATAAAAAAAGAGGAGAAAGTTGGTTGACTAGTAGAAAATTGGAAAAATTTGTGCGCAACAGACAATGAAAGCAATGCATGAAAATTGGAGACCACGCACAAGGAACACTGGAAACTGTGCAAATGATCAGAAAAAGTGAAAAATATGACATAATATTAATGACCATGTCTACAAAGAGGGAAAAACATGGAACAATTCGACACTTAGCAATTTTTGATCAAGGAGAGAGATGAAGAGCGCAACCTAGGAGAAATTGTGCAAAGCAAGAATCAATTGACCACTCTGTATCCAACATGACACTTCCAAAGGGTTTACCCCAAGATGATATACTATGGTTACTCAATAGGCCAGATGAAGGAAATAACGAATGACATATCCCTAGAATGTGGTCAAATTGGAAGACATCACAACCTCGACGATAGAGTCGCTCAACCGGATGAGGGTAGAGGAGGAAACCTTGATGGCTACACAAGGTGAAATGGGTTAGATATTTGAAAACCCAAATCAAAGTGCAAACCCTAACCAAGAAACACTTGCCAAGCCTAAGGAAATGAAGGGCCAACAACAGGGTCATGATGTAGAGGAGGTGTTGGTCGAGGATATCATGAATCGACCGTAAATTGAGGGAGAAGAAGAAGACATGATCGAGACAACAATGGAAGGCCACCCAACTGTAGACTATAAAATAAAGGCACATGACACATCAAAAATCACACTCCCTTATGTTAGCACTGGAAGTCACCCTTCGATTGCAAACAAGGTAAGCCTAGTACCCATCAGAGTTTAGGTGGATTTTGGTTTTATATGAGTGGAGGTCAATGGAAAAAACTCAATATATGAATGATGTTCAACACAAAAATGGACAATAATTTCAAATGGAAGTGAGGGCCACAACTAACTTCAGTCAGTGAATTGAGTTTAAGTGTGAGGAGAGGGAAGACTTGGTAAGAAAGGTGGACAAGACTGCTATGGGCATGAAGCCTTCAAGCAACTTGGAGAAGAAAAACTCAAACTCAATATCACTCTTAAGATCAAGCTTCAGACACTGAAATATATCCAAAAACACAGTCACAACAACACAATCATCAAACCTACATCACCATGCAATCACAACAACTCTATTGGATCCTCCATGCCCGAGCCATTCAGTGTAAGAGGGGAAAATATCACAAGGAAGCTGACTAAAACTGGTCATGATACCACTGCAATCAAACCTACATTACAACAACATAACAACCCTCGACTGGATCCTTCATGCCCAAGTGTTTTAGCATAGTTTTTACAAAGAGATAAAAAGAGGCTGACTTCTATTAATCTGAAAGTCTCAAATCCGATACATAACCAGAGAATAGTTATGGCATGAAAACATTACAAAATAGGGATCTCTACTCAACCAATTGACGACCTTAACAAAATATTAAAACTATCTATTTATACTCAGAACAATACACCACTACCAAGAGTGTGACCTAGTCACTACGATTAAATCTTTGCATCAACGAGTTCTTATGTCAAACTGAATGTGCACCCCTTTGTCAGACATGAGCTCCGATCAACATGGTTTTTGTAGGAAAATATGCCCATAGGAGTACCATGGGCTGACGGTTGAGTCCCCATGGCCGAGCCTTCCATGCCTTCAATTTATGGAGTGAGCCGAGGTTTCAACCACCATCTCTACTTTCATTAACTACCTTTCCTCAGAGATTGAATGAGAGTTAATGCTCAGGGAGCGACCACGTGCCAAGATCATAAGGGTTCCATCTGTATGTGCTGATGGCTGCCACACATTTGGCTCTCTAGGGCTCGGGGGCTAGCTCCTATTCCTTTGGCTCCTCTATGTGCTTTTACCCAGAGGTGGTGATCTGATGACACGTGTCTTCTTGAATTGAATAACTGAGAATTACTTCGGGTCTCCGGACTCTGGGAAAATCAGATCTCAAACCTCCTCTAACTTCAACTACTTTTACCCAGAGTCATAGATCTGATGACACATGGCCTTCCTGAGATCATTGACAGAGATCCATTCGGGTCTCCGTGCTTCGAAATTCTTAATATTCAAACTTCATTTGCCCCAAGAAAATTCATGGGAGCTAGGGATCTGACGATGCGTGGATCCTGGATTTGGACGACCGATATCCACTTAGGGTCTCCGGGCTCCTGGAAAATAAAAACTCGAACCTCCTCTTCCTTCAGCTACTTTTACCTGGAGTTATGGATCCGTTGACGCGTGGCCTCGCTGATGGATGGTCCAGATTCACTTTGGGCCTTCGGGGCTTTTAATGGAGCTATATTTCATGTAAATTTGAAATCTCGAATACCCAGGGTCATTAATATGGAATTCTCTTGGAATCCCCACCGCTGACAAAATTCAACCTGTCTGTTGCTTGTGCTTCGAGCCCAAAATGGACTGATATGAAAGCTATGCCTGACGTCCATGGATGCGGATTGAGTGAATAAGGACTTGGATGAATTGTTGTGGGCTAGGGAAAACAAAGAGAATAGTGACTGAAACAAAGGAGGCAAGTGTTCATCCTTATAGAAAAAAAGATAGGATTAGGGCCAAGACTTCCTTCGGGTAAGAAATCAAGGGGAATCAGGGTGCTCAAACAAAAGGAGCAAACAAAAAGCTACTTTAATAGTCGAAGTGGAAAATTAAAGATATGGCCTGTGAAAAGGAGAGATATAGGGAAAGGATATAGACTTAGGTATTCTCAACAATGAACACATATGACTCCATACAACCTTATGTGATAACATTTGGATCCATAGGGGATGGCATGCTCCCTGCGAGCTACCAAGAACGTGCACCTCCAGTTCCTTAGCTATTGGGTTATGGAGTCTCTTATTAAAATAAAAATTAGTAATAAAAACAAAACGGGGGTGGTATTTACAATGGTGGGATGCCATTCACGATATTAACAAAACATTTCTTGAGAAAATGCCCATTGAAGGGCCACCCAAAACCTCAAAATCCTTCAAGTTCTGCAATTCATAAGTGTTGTTCGGAAAAACCTCAGAAATCTTGAAGGGGTCAATCCACAAGGCTTCAAATTTACCATGTTTTCCCTTGTCTTTCTTGGGTGCATCCCATTTGAGCACCAGATCCCCTAGCTGGAAAATTTCCTGGCTTGCGCTCTTGTCAAAAGCTCATTTTATTTTCTGTTGATGGTCTTGTTCTTTATCAAGCAGTTACTCCCTAGTCTGTTGCACTTCTACTAGATTTAGTATCCTCATGACCATGTCATCAGGTTCTCCTTGGTAGTCCTGGAGGAAATTCACCACAGGAAAAGCAAGCTGAGCAGGAAAGATTGCCTCACTCCATACACTAGCTGGAAAGGAGAAATTCCCAATGATCTTTTTGTGGTAACTCTGTCACCCCACAATGCAAAATCCAGCTTCAAATCCCAGGATTTCTTGTTTTCTTATAACAATCTTTTGATGATATTTATGAGGCTCTTGTTAGAAGAGTTTGCTAAACCATTTTCCTGAGGGTAGTAGGGAGTATAATGGACTAGTGTGATCCCATATTGCTCACAAAAATTAATTAATGGCTCAACTCTAAAAGAGGCAGCTTGGATAACCAAATCAAGATATGATGTCTTCAAGGAAATTTATGATCACCTTGTGGGAGGCACTCCTTGTAGGGATGGCTTCTATCTATTTGGTAAAATAATTAGTGGCAGTCAAAATCCACCTGTGCTAGCCACTTGAGGCTGGGTGGATCTCTCCAAAGAAGTTAGGACCCCACTGCTGAAAAGGTACAGAAATCGCTACATCTTTCAAAGGAAAATATTTGAGCTAATTCTTTCCAACAAACTTTTGACACTTGGTATAGGATCTAATATTTTCACAAACATCAATAAAAAGGCCGGTCCAGAAATACCCAGCTCTGAGGATCTTATATGTTGTGGTCCTCCAAAAATGATACCCCCCACATGAGCTATCATGAAAATCAGACATAGCTCTTTGGGCTTCTTGTGGGTCTAGACACCTCAACAGGACTCCCAGAGGATCCTTCTAGTACAAAACCTGATCGATGATACAATACTTGATTGCTTTGAGTTCAAAGATCTCACCTTGATTTTACCCAAACCATTAGGGGGCTTGAACTTCTGCAGAAAGTATATGATGTCTTTATACCATGGGCATCCTGCTAAGTTGGGGCTGACATGAGAGTCTTCACTAGCAATCTCAGCTTGTTGATTTTCTGATTCTATATTCACGAAATTAACCCCCAATGCCTTGCAATTTGATTAAACCAGTAACCTGGCCAAACCTTGGCCTTTCACCAAACTGGTGGATTTGATTTCTAGGTCAAACTCCAGAATCTTGGTGATCCACTTGCTTCTTTTCCCATATATATCGGGTTGGATCAATATATCCTTTACTGAAGCCAAGGGGACATATGCGATAATTTTTGAGTGTAGAATATAGATTTTGAAAGCCTTGAGGGCTTTCACCAAAGCATAAGCCTGCTTTTCCATGATATCATATCTCATTTCTGCATTTCTCATTGCTCTGCTGAAAAAGGAAATAGGTTGTTCCATCCCATCTGAATTTCTCTGTAGCAAAACAAAAACTAATGTATCTGATGAAGCGAAGGAAAATATCCGAAATTCCTTGGAATAGTCTGGGTTGATGAGCATAGGTTCTTTAGTCAATGCCCTCTTGATTTGGTTGAAATAATTTCTCGACTCAGCAGTCCATTTCACTTCATTCCCCTTTCTGAGCATGGATGTAATGTATTTAACCAAATCAACAAAATTAGAAATGAATCTCCTTGGAAAATTGATTTTACCCAAGAAAGACTAAACCTCTTTCCTGGATCTGGGAAAAGACAAGGATTGGATGGCCTCTACTCGTCTTGTATCAATTTTCACCCCTTTAGCTAACACAATATGCCCTAAAAATTTTCCTTCTTGCATGGAAAATAAATATTTCTTAGGATTGAGCGAAAGGCCAAACCTTCGACACTTCAAGAAGACTTTCCTCAGATGATAACAATGATATTTATCAAACCTGGAGAAAACTGTAATGTCATCCAGATAAATGACTACAAATTTGTCCTTTTCCCCAATGAAGGTGATGTCCATGGCTCGCTGGAAGGTTGCTCTTGCATTCATCAACCCAAAGGTCATTTTAGCATACATGAATGTTCCCCAAGGAGTTGTGAAAGTTGTCTTCTCTCTATCTTCAAGCAAGACAGAGATTTGATTGTACCCAGAGAAACCATCGACCATAGACATCCTAGATGAACCAGTCACTCTCTGCAAGATATGCTCCATTTTCGGCAAGGGGTAGTTATCTTTCTTGGAGATCCTGTTCAAATTTCTAAAATCGACACACAATCTGGTTTCCCCATTCTTCTTCCTCACAGGCACCAAATTAGCTACCCACTCTGAAAATATCAAAGGGATGATGATCTGTGCATCCAACAACTTCTTGACCTCCTTTTCCATAATCGACAACAACATGGGATTTATCTATCTGAGCTTCTTCTTGAAAGGTTTGGCATCCTCTTTCAAAGGGATTTTGTGTCCAATTATGCTGGTGTCATATGTTCTGAAATCCTCGTATGTCCAAGCAAAAATATAAGCGAACTCCTTCAAGAGTCTGACATACTCAACCCTTTGTTCTTTTGACAAGATGCTAGACAATTTGACCCATTTGGGATCCTCCTTAGTTCCTAGATTGCATTCAGTCACACCAGCCTCTTCAGTTGATCCTTCAACCTTTACAAAAAGATCATTTATGTCAAACAATCTCTCCAAAGGGACAATCCCCTTTGGAATATGGTTGCTAGGAAACTAAAAATTATGATGGTTAGCAATCTTATTCATAAAAACATCAGCATGAGGGATTTCTTCAGACTCCTGATCCCAATCAATATGCATATCAGAAAATTCATCCACAGTCTCAAGGAACTTCTTAATCTCAATATCATCCTTGAAGACCTTCCAATGTTTGACATTGTCGGGGATAGAGGGTCTGTATTTTATCTCCACCTCATACTTGAGTTTTGGTGGAAAAGGGACCTTGAAATTACTTGCTGAGACCGCCAAGGAATCTGCCACAAAGTTCTTCTCCCTTGGAACAAATGAAATATTAAAATCCAAGAAGAAACTGTCAATCATATCCCATACCTCACTTCTATAGGTCCTTAACCTCCTGTGCTTAGCCTGATACAGATTTCTGACTTGATGAACAATCAGCTCAACATCTCCAAACACTACCAGCTCCTCAATTTTCATGTCTTTGGCAGCTCTCAAACCAAATACAAGAGATTCATATTCTGCCATGTTGTTTGTTGTTTCAAATTCCAACTTGCAGGAGAGAGATATAGTCTCTTGGGTGGGGGAAATAAAAACTGCTCCAACACCAACACTTTCCTTAGAAGAGGCTCCATCAAAAAACATTTTCCACACAGAGGTATTAGGGGGAGGCTCTTTGCAAAAGGTAATAGGATACTTTCTAATTTTAATAGGAGGCTGAGGAGAATCAGAGAGCTGCAAAATACTGGTTCCTAAGTCAATATCGACTGAGAAAATGGGGTGGTTGATGGGATTGGATTCATCATTGATAATGTAGGCAAGTTGTGCTTCTCTATAAAGCCTTCTATGTTCCCCTCCGAACACAGGAACAATGGCATATGATAGATCCATCTGCAAAGTTCCCCCTATTCTTTTGATCCATGATCTAGACAAGAGCATCCCAAACTTAGGAGGGGCATCAACTACCACTATATCCATGACCACACTCTTCATTGGCAATTGAAACAAGGAGACTACCAGGTCTTTAATAACCCCGAGGCATTTCAATTTCCTGGAATCGAATGAATACAGGTCATGGTAGGTTTTTGTAACCTCCAACCCAACTCATCCATGAAACTTTTAGGCATGCGATTGTGAGATGCTCTTGAATCCATCAAGAAATTGTGCAACACTTTATCATGGATGCTCAATGATGTATAAAATGGAGGTGAGGAATCATCTCTATTTTCTACTAAAGGGCCTAGTATGACAGCTGGTTTTTCATCTTGGATGTTGATAGAGTCTGTGGGATGAGATGAAGGTTCGAGCTGCAATACTTTGGAGAGGCACCTTTGGAAGTCCTCATACTTGACCAAATCTGAAAGAGGTACAAGGATCCTAATATTTTGAATCTCATGCTCCAAGCTATAAGAGGAGGGAGGCATCAAAATATCCTTCACTTATGGGATTGGGATTTTGACCACTAGTGGGTTTGACTCCTTTTCTTTAACGCCATCTGCCACATTTTTAGCCAGTTTTTCGGTTCTAACAGGCTGATCAGGAATGATAGGATTTCCTTCTTTCTTCTTGGACCTAAGGTTATATCTGTTTGGATTGTTGTTGGTCCTTTCTCCTTTACTCAGCTCGTTTAGTTGGCTATCCATGAGAGACTCCTCATATGCAGCTTGGGTTAAATGAGGAAATGAGGAGGTGTCTCCAAGACAATGGATTTCAGGATCAATGTCTTCTTCCTCTTCTTCTTCATCAGTAACAAGATTAATTTGGAGAGGAGCTTGAATTCTCTGATCATATCTATTCATGTTTCTTTGGTCTCTTTGGATGGTCTGAGGAGCATTGTTTGGTCTTTTGAAACTACCCCTATTATCAACATTTTGGGTATTCCTATAGCTCTGCATTCCTTCCAATTCCCACCTTTCCATTCTAGGAGAAAGTTATTTTATTATCTTGGTTACTTCGTCCATTTGGGGGGAAGGAAGCAGAGGAACTAGAAGTCGAGGCTTCAGACCTACCCTTTCTTCTGTCTCTATCAACCTTACTCCTAAGATTCTCAACTGCCAATATATTGGATTCTACTTCAAGGGATGGGTCTTGCATATGAGCCAAGGAGGTAGCTCTTCTTTCTCTCAACATGAGGAAAAACTCAGGGTCAAAAGCACTGGCATAAGTCATCTTGGAAGAGGTTTCTATAGGCTTAACTTCAGCATGAATCTTTTTATACATATTATTAAATCTCTTCGAGAAGTCTGAAACAACTTCCCCCTCTTCTCTCTTAAGTGCCCTAAATTCTGTAACATAATAAAGGAGATATTTTTTATTCCCCCCATGTCTCAAGATTGAATCGTCCATATCAGCAATCTCGTCAACAAATCTAGGAGGAAAGTCCTTAAACCAATCCCTGGCATCACCATCAAGGCTCTGTAAAAAAACTCTCATCCACACATCTTCATTTTTGATGGCCTGAATCTCTCCAAATCTATAAAAGGATGAAAGGTTCTCTTCTGTAGTCACATCTCCCTCCCCTATGAACTGGGGCATGTATTTAAGGTAGTCTATGGCTAGGAGAGAATTCATAGGCAGAGGTAAAACCAGAGGGGTGTATCTAGCAGCCAATATCTCAACCATCCGATTCCTAGGAGGATTAGCACCCGCCATTGGGATGTGAACTGGAGGAGAACTAGGGGAATATGGGGTTTGAATAGGGGAGACTGGGGCTATGTTTCTTGGAGAAAAAGGAAAAGGTTGAGTGTTAGGAGATAAAGATGAGGGGCTACAGGTAACATAGTGTTATCACTGAAATTTCGTCCGCACATGGCGACAAGAACTCAGCATCGTCAAACAGTAATGAAGTCATTCATGGCACTGAATTAATCACACAACATTCCAAAAAGGTCAAAAACTATACAAAGTAGTAAAAATTGAAGAGTGCTTTACAGAAGTTGGGTGCGTGTGCACATGCGCGGAACATCAACGCACCATGCACGCATACGCGCACGATGCGCGGCTGTTGGTGCAAAAACCCGCGCACCTGCTAAACAACGCATTTATTGAATTGGTCGGCCTCCCAACCACTTATGGATCAGCTCCCAAGCCGATTTGACCCTCAAATATGAGCTAAATACGAATGGTGGGCTGGTCAAAGACCTAATAAAGCCCTAAAGAGCCTCTCTTCACACTACAAAGGAGTTACATAATCACCCAATGCAATGCTATAAAAAGCCATGAAGAGAGCTCATTTTCTCAAGGAATTTCATGTAATGTTATGTTGCCTAGATTGTTTTAAGGACTCACTCCTTGACAATAGCACATTGGCACCATTTCATTGAGCAATCCACCTCTCCATTGAGTGGATTTGCAAAGGAGTTCTTTCATCACCATTTTCATTTTTCTTGTTGTAAGGAGAGCAAGATTGTGAGGGTCCAAGAGCCTTCCTTTGGAGGAAGAAGGGACTCATAGTCCCCTTTCTTCATTGTGCTTTGATTTCATCAATATATCAGCATAAAAACATTGGTGACATTGGTCTTTTTTTCCTTGTTATCTCTATATTTCCATGCTTTTAATTTTAGTTTGTATTTGTTTAATTCTTGCTTATATTTGTGTTTTTCTTTCTCTAACTCTTTCCTCTACAGCTGTCATGCTCAGCAAGACCCAACTGGGCATGTAAGAACCTTTTATTTGCTCACCAAGGTGATGAAGAGGGTGCAAATAGATTGGCGAACATACTGGGGATTAGGTATCAATTCCTTCCTCATTTGGGTTTATTTTTCTCTTCTTTTAGTTTAATTAACTTGCAGGTACACCAACCGGCCTAGGCCGACTTGCTAACCATCCAATTCAAGGGAGAATTGAGAGAAATCCATATGGATTTTCTTTCTCGGTCGTTTGTCACAGGTGCGCAGATATTCCACCCCACAGACGTGCATCGTGCGCGCATGTGCTTAAACAACAACTCTTCTCTGTGCGCATGCGCTTTCTGTCTCAACTCTGTTAGCGCGCCTGCACTCTGTGTGCCTCTGTCTACACTGGGGGCCGTGCATTTGAGTAAAATTTCACATTGTAAGTTGATTGGGATGTGGGGAAGGCCATTGGACCTCTTAAAATGATGTTAAGCATGCTCTAAATACTGAACCATACTTAGTCCCCTCATCATATAAAGGGGTTAGTCTAACACACATAGGCACTTAGGAGGATAAAAAATCAATTTCCCTTCTTCGCTTTTTTGCCACATGGATGGCTTGTTTTGACTAATAATCTAAGGTGGACATCAATTTTAATCACATCTAAACTTACATTGGGACTAGGAATTGAAGTAACAATCGTTTAGTATGCTCTTCTCTCGCGCCTCCAAGTGATCTTGAGAATAAGAAAAAGATTGTGAAAACAATCTTATCTCCCTTAACACAAGTTTTAAACCTTTAAGAGAGGACAACGGCCCTTTTGGGACCCCTCTTAGCTTCATTTTTCAAACACATTTTAAACTTGTAACGGGCCCATACATGCCCACATGCTACAAAGATAGAATAGTGGTTGAAATTTTTCTTTCTTAGATCAAAACACTAGGAGAGTTTAAAGGTTTGTAACGGGCCCATACATGCCCACATGTTCAATCTAGGATAGTTTCATGCTTTTTCTAGATTACCTCACAATAGGGAGTTAAAGGATAGTAATGGAACCACATGTCCACATGTTAGCTTCCTAGGGATTTTGAATTCCACAAGGTTGTACCAAAGACATCTAGCTAATTAGGTAATCAAACTCTTGTAAAGGACCAAGCGAAGTCCACATGCAGCAAGGTGACATCTAATTAACTAAAATTGGTGCACTTTCACTCACACATAAAAGTCACTTCGTACTCACATAACTTCTTCTCAAAAACGTGGAGGTCCAAGTAAGTTTCCTCCAAAGGGATTCCGAAAATACCCCATCTTTTCTTGACAAGACTATCCACTCCCATTTTTAAATCAAACGAGGTTGGTTTTTACCCCCAGCCTCACAAAACAAATTCACCTAAAAATATTTCTAAAAACTCACTAAGTTTTCCTCCATAGGAGGTGCCAAAAGAAATTTTTTAGTCTAGGTAGGATTTCGGGGATAGGCATCGAAATAACTCCCCGTTATCTGGTTCTCACATTGATAAAACATAGAGGTTGTCAAATAGGGAACTTAAAATCCTCCAAGTCAAGTGTTCCAATCACCATAAGGCAGGGAGATACCCGTGAAGGGTTGAAGGCCGAGGTCCGGTTTTTCTGTGCGTCCCCCCTTGAGGCACCCACCTCTTGGACAGGATCTAGCCCGTGACCCATTTCTTAGGCCGAAAATCTAAATGCCGCACTTTGACCGAGGTACCTAGTGACCAAACTTTAGGACATCTACCCAGGTGGCAATTGTGGGCTGCAATTGCACCTTGATTGGATTTTGTGTGGCTATTGGGAAATATTGCCAGCTCTTTTGGGATATGCCCTCTCTACCCCTCATTATAACCAATTGTTTCATCCTTCACTATTCTCTCTTCCGGTGACTTCAGACCCCACTGTTGAGAACTATTGGAAGGTCCAATGCTATTTGAGAGGAAGGACGTTACGTTTTCTAGGACATGAGCAGTTGCTTTCTTTTGATTCCCCCATGCGGAAAAAACCCACTTCCCCATATATATGCTTCTTTTTTCTATATATGATGCACATCTGATTATAGTTTGATTTGGATATATATATTGTGTAAACATTTCAACGCAAAGGTTCTTGTTTCTATATTTCTCTCACCATTTGTTGTACACATTCACACAGTTAGTCTGACATCATAGGGGAACCACAGAACCCCCGTCGTTCACGACACTCACTCAATCTCCCTCCTATCTTAGGGGGAGTATCTGGTCATGCCCGCTCATCGACACCTCCTTGACACACTCTTGTGAGTGCCACTATCTTAGGATCCACTTTGCTTGGTTCTACATTACTTGGGTCAACTTCCCAAGGTCATTCGTTCACTCGCTCTCCTTTAGAAGGAAGTGGGGTACCCACTTCCTCTCAAGGAGGAAGCACCAACCCACCTAGTCCCCATCTAGGGTCAGGTTCACAACACACTATGGCTGGAGCTAACCCTCCCACCCTACTACATATGCCATATTTGGCCTCTCTCAACATACCGGATCTCACCAAACTCACCAATGATCCTATATTGCATGACGCCACATGGCCTGCAATGCCAACAAAATTCTCTTCAGACATACCAAAGTTTGAAGGAAAGGCGGGGGATGACCCCACCAACCATGTCATGACCTTTCATCTATGGTGCTCTTCCAATAGCATTATGGATGATTCCATCAGACTGTGATTATTTCAATGCACACTCACTGGCCCTTCGGCCAAATGGTATGTCGAAGAAAAATCAGGGTCCCATATGACCTTTGAGTCATTGGCCAAAGCATTCTTGACCTTCTTCCAGTTACCCATCCGCCACGACAATGGTCTCAAACTACTGTCTAACTTCAAACAAACCTTAGCCACCCACATCGCTGACCACATTCATGAGTGGCGTAGGCGATGTAGTTTGTGTAAAGCAGAAACCACCAAGCAACAATGTCTTGACTGGTTTCTTAGATCGCTTGTCTCTCTCCTTGGAAAGGATGTAGCTTCCACCTTCCCTCAATCCGAAGAGGAAGCAATCAGTAAGGCCCAACAGTACGACCTTATCTATGCACAGTCAGGGTACTTATACATGGTACTTCCTGATCTTCCAAAACCTGTGCCATTTGGCCAAGACAAACCTGGGATGTCTCACTCTGCAGATGGACTAATAGGTTCCACCACACACCACGGTCCACAACCCCAACCACCACCGATGTATGGAACACCTCAATACCCGCTGGCATATGGGGGCACTCCTTATTATCCCCCACCCCCTTATCAACAGCCATACCCTGTTGCTATACATCCACCCATCAGTGGACCACCACCGATACCTCCCATACATCCACCTATTCCCACAAATAGTGGTACTCCCTCAACATCAGCTTATAGTACTAGTGAAAGCACTACGCCTTCCTATGTACCTTATGGATCGGTACCACCACAAAATCCATACTTCCCATTTCCTGGTCCTCCACAACCCATGGCTCCCCCACATCCACATGCGGGAGTAAACTTTGTTCAACCTTCTGCTGCTCAACAATACCAAAATTTTGAACAGTTAAACACAGCCAATCCAACTCATCCATTGAACAATGCCAAGAAGAAAGGATGGAATAGGAATAACAACAACCCCGGTCAAGGCGGGAATCAACCCCCACAGCACCAACCACTTGGGGGCAACCAGAACCAAGGGAACCAAAACCCCCAAGGGGGCAATAATAACAAACGCCAAGGGTGAAATAATGTCAAAACTATCTTTCCTTGTGCCCTTTGTGGTGAGTTCGGTCATTACACTCACCATTTCCCCCAGATCGCTGATTTCAAACGACTGAAAGATTCTGGTAGTCTTCCCCATTCTCTTGCACAAACCACCCCTCAGTGGGCACCACAACAATACGTACAACAACCCCCACCCGCCGTGCTGCAAAATCCTATTCCACATCAAGGTGTGATCAACACCCAACAGGACGCACAACATCCCCCACCTCAGGTGGGACAATATCACAACCCCAACAATCCAGCAGAGCATACAATTCTCCTCACCAGTGAGGAAGAAATCCTTCTGCAAACATGTAATCGTCAGTATCATACACCCGTTGAGTCTACTCCCATATCTCTAGAGACAAACCCTACACTAACGGGACCCCGTTGATGATCCCTTGCCCTTCCACCGAACCACCACTACGCATCCCTCGCATCCCTTTGCGCAGGAATGTTCACAACCCGCAGGCTAGGGCAGCTCATAACTATAGCTTAGTAGACGACTTAGCACAATCCCTGGCTGCCATGTCAGTCTTGGAAGTCCTCCAGACTTGTCCTACACAGCGGAAATCTTTACTTTCCACCTTGGGGGCAATCGACCCTGCTGATACTCAACTCATCACCTTTGATCTTGATAGTGGAGAACCCCGCCTTCCCGCCTTGATCGCTTTTCAAATACCAGTGAAAATACGGAACATCACAGTTCATCAGTGTATCATCGATGAAGGTGCCTCTACGTGCATCATGTCCAAAACAGTATGGCAGAAACTTGGTTCCCCGGAACTCATACCCTCTGCCATCACATTACAAGCTTATGACAAACGACCATCCTCTCTGGAAGGGCTCTTCAAAAATGTCCCCGTTGAACTCGGGGGCAAGACTATTCTCATTGACATTGAAGTTATCGACGCCCCACTCGATTATAATATCCTGTTCGGGCGTAGCTACATGTACGCTATGAAGGCAGTGGCATCTTCTGTCTTTTGGACAATGATGTTCCCCCACAATGGGAAGATCGTGACCATCGACCAAGTCTCACATTATGAGCCTAACCCAGCTGCCAACCTCGATAACATTCTTCCTCTCATCCACACCAACCAAGATGCCTACCCACTAGTTGAGATGGGTCCAGGGATTTTCAAAGATCCATCCTTGTTAGGGACATACCACGAAGCACCACCACTCCTTCATCCTCCTAACCAGGTATGTGTCATATCATCTAACGAAACTCACACGGAGGATGATCTTCCTCCTCAGGAGGCTTCAGTCATTCCTGACATCTCAATAGTCGCAGAACCACTCCAGCCGGAGCCTCCTATGCACTTGTCGACCTCAACAGTCCCCAAGACTACATCCCCTCAAGGGAATAATCCCGTCTGGGAGACACTTCCCCAACCCCTCACCCAAATTCCCGTCTTTTACCCTCCACCAGGTATTGAAGCTTTTCAGGTAGTCGCAATGCTCACACTACCAAATATGGTGTTAGAAATCCCAGTTTGGTATTTACACCCACCAGAGATGGTCCCTCGACCATCCCTTCCCCCACAGGAAGGAATTCCCATGACAATCCCCATTCTTACCCCCACCACCCCCCTACTCACTACCCCCCCTGCTACAGCTGGGGGCAGGAGAAAGAAGAAAGAGCCCACCGCTCCACTTCCTACACGCATCCCACCACCTTGCACGTTATGTGAGAAAGAGGGCCACCAAACTAACAATTGTCCATCACTACTTGAATTATGGAATTTAATCCCTCCCAATCAAACTTCCACAACACCCATCACTACTGCTACTACCACCAACCCTTCCAGTAGTAAAGGGTTGAGGACCAAATATTCTTGTGCTATATGTTCAGAGTATGGCCATTACACCCACCATTGCCTAGCACTGTCGCGCTTTCGGTAGACATTAGTAGCCGTACGCCAGAACTTCCAGAACAACCCTCGCCCTGCTACGTCCTCTTCAAAAAATATCACTGACATTCTCTATGTCACTACTTCAGTTAATGAACGTATGAGATGCCCTTGCTCTCTCTGCGATTCACTAGCTCATTTTACATACTAGTGTCGTATGATCCTTGCATACAGGCGACGTCAATTGGCCCTGCTTCACCAACCTGCAGAGGTGATACTTGACATTACCCCGTCACTTGAGGATCTTCATGTCACTTCTCTCGAGCCCGAGGCACTCCCAACGCCTCCATGGTTCTTAAATGATGTCTCTAAGGATTTACCCTGCAATCCCCCAAACTCTCCTGCTCATTCCCCTACGGAGACTCTCCACCCAACCACCACGGGTACCCCTCAATACTTCAATATATGGTTCATGTCGAGTGAACCCTCACCATCTTCTCGCACTGCTCCCCTTGCTTCTCCATTAGGGGGCAATCACACTAGCACTGAGATCACTCCTCATGACCCCTTGTATTCCCGGCGTTTCCAATGAGACGAGGAAATACTCGAAGAGATAAACCACCCAGACTCACCTTGGGATGTGCTGCATCACCGCGTAGTCTTCTCTCCACAGGAAGCCCTCATGCCTCCTAACCAAAACCCCATTTACACAATCGAAACCAAAGATTTTATCCCATCTGGGCCTATCGATTGGTTCAACAATCCCATTCCTGCCCTTGATGCATTTGAAGAAGGCAACATGGCCAACATTTCCCCCACCATCAAAATTGACATTTCCATTAAAAACGGCATCGTCGAAGAAATCACCATTGGAGCTGCTTGCACTCCTCAGTAAATTGCCGCATATAAAGCCCTCTTCCAAGAATATAGGGATATTTTTGCCTGGTCATACACGGAAATGCCTGGCCTCGATCCCTCTATTGTCGAACATCGCATCGACACCTGGCCCGACATCACACCAGCCCACTAGAAACAGCGACCACTACACCCAGCCAAAGCTGCGGCTATCAAAGCCGAAATTGACAAATTACGCGCTGCCAGGTTTATTTACCCCATCGCTTATACTTTATGGGTTTCCAACCCTGTACCCATCGACAAAAAACAGGGCACTATCCGCGTTTTCACAGACTTTCACGATCTCAATAACGCATGTCCCAAAGACAACTTTCCAACGCCATTCATCGATCAAATTATCGACGACTGCGCCGGCCACGAGGCTCTCTCCTTTATGGACGGATTCTCTGGATATAACCAAATCCAAATCCACCTAGCCGATCAGTATAAAACCGCATTCATTACCCCATGGGGTACCTTTGCATATCGTGTCATGTCTTTTGGCTTAAAAAATGCTGGCGCAACTTTCCAGCGGGCAATGACATACATCTTCCACGATCTGGCTAAAATCATCCTCGCCTACTTGGATGACCTCACAGCTCGATCCAAGAAACGCACCCAGCATCTTGATGATTCACGAATCATCTTTCAACGGTGTCGACAGTACAACATCCGCTTGTATCCTCTCAAGTGTGTTTTCTGTGTCACCGCAGGGTGCCTCCTCGGGTTTATCGTTTCCCAAAGCAGTATTACCGTGGACCCCTTCAAAGTCCAAGCTATCACCGAAATTCCACCTCCCTGGAATTTACGGCAACTTCAGAGTCTACAGAGCAAAGCTAACTTTCTCAGACGCTTTGTTCTTGATTACGCCATACACGCACATGGTTTCCTTCGCTTACTACGTCACGACATCCCATTTCATTGGGACGATCATGCCCAACAATCATTTGACGATCTGAAAGTAGCACTTTCAAATGCACCCTTAAGTAGTGCACCTGACTATAATCACGACTACATCCTCTACGTATCAGCATCAGCTGTATCAGTAGCCGGCGTCCTCGTCCAGCTCGGAGATGACAATCGTGAACACGTCATTTACTACGTTAGTAAGAACCTCTCAGGACCACCCTTGAAGTATAAACACAAAGAGAAGCTTGCTCTTGTAGTTGTCCTTGCAGTCCAGAAACTGCGCCATTACATTCTACTTCGCACCACAAATGTTGTCGCAGATTCCAACACTATGCAGTACTTGCTCATCCGTCGACAATTTAACGACAAATTCGCTCGATGGATCGTTATCCTTCAGGAGTACGACCTCGATTTTTCAACACCTAAGAGTAAGAAGCCCCTCGTTCTCGCCGAATTTGTCACGACCCTTCCCTCTGACACCACCAGTGCCCCCGTCAACATCGACTTTCCAGACGAACATCTCTTTTACATCACTTCGGATGATCCTTGGTATGGACCTCCTCATCTACCTACAAACTCAAAATTTCGGTAACCACCTTTCACGAGATGATCGTTGACGTATTCGCCATCAGGCCCCCCGCTATCTCCTCATCAGTGACATCCTATACCGGCGGGGTGTCGACACCATTCTTCGTCAATGCCTGACTATTGACGAGGCCGACAGAGTCTTAAACGACTGCCACAACGGCGCATGTGGGGGCCATCTTTTGGGTATATCCACTGCTCAAAAGATTATCCAAGCCGGTTACTTTTGGCCTACCTTGTTTCACGATTGCATTCACGCCGTGAAACGTTGCGAGCAATGTTAGCTCTATGCCAACAAAGCCCGGGCCCCCCTCACCCTTCTTCACCCTGTCATTACGGCCGACCCCTTTTGTAAATGGGGCATCAACTTTATGACTTGTAATCCCCCCTTCAGCAATGGTCACAAATACATTGTTTTCGCCGTTGATTACTTCACCAAATGGGCTGAGGCTATGCCCACTTTCAACAATACTGCTGACCCTGCAACGCACTTTTTCTTTAATCACGTCATATCCTATTTTGGCGTACCACTCCAACTCGTTTCTGATCATGGGAAACACTTCGAGAATGAGATCTTTGTCGAACTCTCATCTCGGTTAGGCTTCTCGCACGAGTTTGCCTCACCATATTACCCTCAGTCAAACGGACAGGTCGAGGCAGTGAACAAAGTCCTCAAGACCATGTTACAACACACGGTCAATAAACATAAAACCAAGTGGAATCATATGTTATTTTCCGCGCTATGGGCATATCAAACGACAGTGAAGACCACTACTGGTTTCATGCCATTCCATTTAGTCCATGGGGTCGAGGCAAATCTTCCCATCGAGTGCGAAATTCCCACCTTACGCACGTGCATTGTCACATTTATCTAATACATGCTCATATCTTTGATTTTCTTCATATATTGTTCACTTTTGGGTATTTGTTTCTCATATGTGCAGGTACTTGCTCCTCATCCCTTGGCATCACCCCTTCAGGTATATACTCAGCACTGGCATGTAGTCTTTCCCGTTGTATCGCACTTACATTTCCAGTCACACCCTCTGATGATTACCTCTAGGATCTCCATTCCCGGCTCTGCAGTACCCACGCCTCCATTTGCATCTTCGATACTGTTACCCGGTAGCATTCTTACCCACATGAGTTGTCCCATTCATAGCACATTTTGGCACTTTTGACACTCATGCTGTTCATCATTACCCTTTATGGATGGGAGTCCCGATAGTCTTTCATCATGTCGCGAATTAACCACATACTTCTTCTCCTCATTTTGCTAGCTTTCCCACACGGACTCCTAGATTATCTCTTTACGGTTCTATTTTTTACCTGCACCTCCATAGTATCATGAACCCTCCATTTCATCCACAATCAGTTTACCCATCTGCGAACCTATCCTCATTTTCACCTACCTCATATAGAAACTCACCAATGGGGCCCCCACCCTTCATCAGTTTTCCAAGAAAATTCTGCCCTCCCTGGGGCACGCATTTCACACTGGGGCACCTGTTTATGTATTTGTACATTTCTCCCCAAAATTATTCATTATTTATTGTACAAACACCTTTATTTCCAGTCATTACATTTTCTTTTGTCGTCACCGTTGGTGACTTGCTTCCTTTTGGCCACACACAACCCATGTCACCCTTGGTTGGAGCATTACTTATCATCTACCCTTGCCGACATCATCCATATCTTCAGAGTACCCCATAGGTCACTTACCTCTACCCTCTGAATTTGTTCACCTTGTCCCGCCTCTGGCACAACTTATCACCGGTCTTGTCATCCCCCTGACACTCAACCTTGTTACGCGGTTGTGGCCACTTTTTATCTCATACATCTTGAGTCTTCCCACATATTGAATTCATCCATGTACCTCTGCCACTTCCTCACCTCAGTAGATTCCAGGAAGCCCTTTGCTTCTAGGAGTCGCATCCCCCTTTTGTCGACATCAACACAATTTTTCGGAAGGGCGACAGTATCTTGATTCTCATTCTCTATTCAATCAGAGATCTCGGACGTCACAGGGTGAAACACCATTGCTCCCTGCTGTCGTTGGCCCCCATAACATTCGACGCCAACACTTTCTCATGTTATGATGGGTCTTACTTTGCGACTATTGCAGTTATTTTTACCATTTTCCGAAGACCTCTGAACTTGGTAGGGCCATCAATGCCCGCATCATCGTCGCTGCTTCTTACCGCGATCATTACCTATTATTCAGAGTATGTTCCTTTGCATAATTGTCTCCTGCCTTTATTATCACTGCCCTCGAGGGCGCTGCAGTCATCTACACCAACACTTCAGTTATCATTTTTCAGAGTTACATAACACGAGCATGGGGCATGCCCGCCTCGTCTGTACACAGTTTTTATTTTTTCACACCTCATAGAAGGTCGGGTCCTACCGGTTCCTTTTTTCTCCAAAGGATTTCTCTGAATGATCCCACTATTGCTCTATCTTACAACAATATTCTCAGTAGAAGAAACATTGATGGATTTTGGCTATACATATCCTCCTAACCTCATCCATCTGGGGGCATCTGTTATCACTGAAATTTCGTCTGCACATGGCGACAAGAACTCAGCATCGTCAAACAGTAATGAAGTCAGTCATGACACTGAATTAATCACACATCATTCCAAAAAGGTCAAAAACTATACAAAGTAGTAAAAATTGAAGAGTGCTTTACATAAGTTGGGTGCGCGCGCACATGCGCGGAACAGGAACGTACCATGCGTGCATACGCGCACGATGCGCGACTGTTGGCGCAAAAACCCGCGCACCTGCTAAACGACGCATTTATTGAATTGGTCGGCCTCCCAACCACTTATGGATCAGCTCCCAAGCTGATTTGACCCTCAAATCTGAGCTAATTCCGAATGGTGGGCTGGTCAAAGACCTAATAAAGCCCTAAAGAGCCTCTCTTCACACTACAAAGGAGTTACATAATCACCCAATGCAATGGTATAAAAAGCCATGAAGAAACCTCATTTTCTCAAGGAATTTCATGTAATGTTATGCTGCCTAGATTGTTTTAAGGACTCACTCCTTGACAATAGCACATTGGCACCATTTCATTGAGCAATCCACCTCTCCATTGAGTGGATTTGCAAAGGAGTTCTTTCATCACCATTTTCATTTTTCTTGTTGTAAGGAGAGCAAGCTTGTGAGGGTCCAAGAGCCTTCCTTTGGAGGAATAAGGGACTCATAGTCCCCTTTCTTCATTGTGCTTTGATTTCATCAATAGATCAGCCTAAAAAAATTGGTGACATTGGTCTTTTTGTCCTTGTTATCTCTATATTTCCATGCTTTTAATTTTAGTTTGTATTTGTTTAATTCTTGCTTATATTTGTGTTTTTCTTTCTCTAAATCTTTCCTCTACAGCTGTCATGCTCAGCAAGACCCAACTGGGCATGTAAGCACCTCTTATTTGCTCACCAAGGTGACAAAGAGGGTGAAAACACATAGGTTTCCCCTTTTGTAACTGCAACAACTATAATAGGAGGAGGAGTGGTAACGTCTGGAGTAGGAAAGTCTTCTAAGGTCAAATATCTCTCCTTCCACTTCACAACTTCAGGGGAGAAAGGGGTGTCAAAGATCTTTCCTTCCAAACCAAGAATAGGAGGGGAGAAATCGGCAGGAAAACTCCCAAAATGTAAATTTCTTGAAACTCCAACAGTTTGTATAATAGGAGAATCAGAAACAGTTACTGGAGTTGGTAAAGAGGGATTATGCAAATTATCAAAAAAACTTGGTATAGCAGTGGAGGTACCTTTTTGAGCGGTATTTCCCTTTCTGATAATTTCCTTTGGGTCAGCTTCAGACATTGCTAGAGGCAGTAGTGAAGTGGACCTCATGTGTCTGCCTTTAGGAGCCAGAGCTGAAACAGTGGAGTCATGAGGTGCAAGTTGCAATCTTCAATGGTTATGATATCTGATGCACCTTCAAAATCATAATCTCTTTGTCGTTCTATCCCAAGGAAATGTCTTCAATTCATTCCCCAGAAATGATGCCATGAATGTTAGCATTGGAAGTCACCCTCCGTTTGCAACGAAGGTAAGCCCAATACCCATGAGATTTTAGGTGGATGTTGGTTTTATATTAGTGGAGGTCAATGGACAAAACTCAATATATGAATGATGTTGAACATAGAAATGGACAAGAAATGCATAGGGAAGTGAGGGCCACAACTAACTTCAGTCAGTGAATTGAGTTTAAGTGTGAGCGGAGGGAAGACTTAGTAAGAAAGGTGGACAAGACTACTATGGGCATCAGGGCTTCAAGCAGCTTGGAGAAGAAAAACTCAGACTCAAGATCACTCTTAAGCTCAAGCTTCAGACACTGAAATATGTCCAAACAACACAGTCACAAAAACACAATGTTCAAACCTACATCACCATGCAACCACAACAACTCGATTGGATCCTCCATGCTTGATCCATTTAGTGTAAGAGGGGAAATGATAACAAGGAAGCTGACTAAAATTGGTCATGATACCGCTACAATCAAACCTACATTATGACAACATAACAACCCTCGACTGGATCCTCCATTCCCGAGTGTTTTAGCACAATTTTTACAAAGAGATGAAAAGAGGCTGACTTCTATTAATTTGAAAGTCTCAAATCCGATACATAACCAGAGAACCATTCTGGCATCAAAACATTACAAAATAGGGATCTCTTCTCAACTAGTTGATGACCTTAATAAAATATTAAAACTATCTATTTATACTCAGAACAATACACCACTACCAAGAGTGTGACCTGGTCAGTACAATCAAAGCTTTGCATCGGTGAGCTCTTCTGTCAAACTAAACGTGCACCCCTCTTTCAGATGTGAGCTTAGATCAACATGGGTTTTGCAGGAAAATATACCCATAGGTGTACCACGGGCTGATGTTTCAATCCCCACGGCCGATCCTTCCATGCCTTCCATTTATGGAGTGAGCCGAGGTTTCAACCACCAACTCTACTTTCATTAACTACCTTTCCTCAAAGATTGAATGAGAGTTAATTCTCAGGGAGTGGCCATGTGCCAAGATCATAAGGGTGCCACCTATCTATTCTGACGAATGCTGTGCATTTGGCTCTCCAGGGCTCAGGGGATGGATCCCGTTCCTTTGGCTCCTCTATGTGCTTTTACCCAGAGCTGATGATCTAATGATGTGTGCCTTCTTGAATCGAAAAAATGAGAATTACTTCGGGTCTCCAGACTCCAGGAAAATCAGATTTCAAATGTAATGTCCCCACTTTGGGACATCATCACAGGGCAGAGACTTATGATGACCAGAGTAGCCAGATGGATGTTATAGTGAGTACAGGGGTATTTGAGAGGCATTGTGGGGTCCATTTGGCATTTATCATCATATTCCATCATTAAGAGCCATTCCGCACAGGTTGGCTTTGGTTTCGTTCCATTTCGACGATTTCCATGATTTTGACTATTTTGAGCTATAAGTTAATTGAAATCACTGAAGAGGGCATTTTGGGCACATTACTTGGAGGAACCTCTCAGTGTAATAGCTCATTGGAATTGGGAGGAGAAACACTATAGGATAGGATGGCTAGAAGTGACTTTCAGTGGCTAGGGAAGCCACAGGGAGAGATAAGGATATTTTTAGAGGTAAAAAGGTTAATTAATTAATTAAAGTGATTTAATTAATTAATTAAATATTAATAAAATGAAAGTCACTTTGGAGGGACAAGGTGAGCCAAAAAGTATAAAAGGAAGG
>ML788326.1:245963-255973 GCA_009831015.1 Picea engelmannii | reverse complement strand
TATCAAACCCTCAATGAGAATCTCAGAGGCCTAATGACATTCCATCATTTTGTATCCTATAAGAATCCTAGTTGGAGCAAAGATGAGGTTACACATTGGGTCGGCATAGCAGAGGAAAACAGAGCGATGTCAGCTAGATGGCTAGAAGAATAGAGAAACCTACGCCTAGTAGGAACACACAACCTTTCCACTATTGCAAGGGGTCGTGGGAACTTGGTCATAGATGTCGGGATCAAAGGCACACTATTGAGGCACACCATGACAGTGATGATGAGGTGTGTGAGGATGGAGCGATAAATGTGGATTCGGAGCAGTCAGATGATGACAGTTACTCTTGCACAGAGGCTAGTGATAGTGACTCTACCTCAGAGGATAGTGATGATGACTCTTGCACAAAGGCTGGTGATAGTGACTCTACCTCAGAGGATAGTGATGATGACTATTGCATGGAGGCTATTGATGCCTGCACGCTTGAGGAGGATGATGACCCTTTTGTAGTGGATAGGCAGTTGGATGGACAGGACAATAACACCAGTGCATGAACAGACATATCACATACCATTGATGTCTTTACGTCTCAGCAGAGTAGTGACACTAGTGAGGAGTCACACATGTTAGCACCTAGATATGATGAGATTCCTATGGGGGTTGTGACACATCTGTCACCTGTTCAAACACCCATGCTAGCCACGTCACATGAGGAGACCAGTGGCACGTTAGGTATGATGGATGACCCTATTGTGAGGGTTGCACACCATGGACATGTAGATCCACCGATCCAGGAGGAGATACAAGGAGTACAGACAGAGGACCTTACACATACAGTTCAACTAGAGGAGATTGAGTCACAGTTATTAGAGACTCCATTAGTTGAGCAGATTGTAGAGGTTGACAGGTTGATGGAGCACTTACTTCCAGGATCGGCTTGCATTGATGAGGATGCACTCTTTAGTATTCAGGATGACCATGGCATGTGTTTGGACATAGCTATATGGGATCCAGGTGCATATGATAGTAGCAGGGTGAGTGCACAGGAGGATATAACTGCTCATACATGATACAGTGTGAGTCAGGGGGAGATAGCATCTAGTGATGGGATGCAGTGGCATATAGGAGTACCCAGCCGCATAGTAGATAGTGGACAGTTCAACACGTCATCTTATGCAGAGGGAATTTATGGGGATTCTAGAGTTGACACTAGCAGTGAGGGGTCTGAGATGGCACCTCAGTATGACCATGATCATGAGTCACACCACTTAGCAGCACAGTTGAGAGTTAGTGAGACTATGATTAGGGAAGCCACTAGACGTATTGATGACATGCATGCAGTGATGGCATATTACTGTTGGAGAGAATCAGTGGCACAGGGTAGCTCAGATGGAGGATTTTCCATGGATGGTTTTTACACTCTCCGGGAGAGAGTATCTGTGATGAGGACTGACTACCAGCAGTTGTTGATAGACAGGGATTATTTACTGAGGGTTGGTGAGATGTATCATGAGACTCTCAGGGGGCAGGGGTTGGAGATGGACCAACTCACTCAGGAGTTGGGGAGCACTCGAGTATTCTTGAGAGGCACATAGACCGCCCTTCAAGAATCAGAGTCTAGGACAGATGAGTCTCTTGAGGAGATCCATCAGAGATCCACTTCATCTGTCTTAGTGGATAATCAGATGTATCAGTTAGTCACGTTGATAGAGGGTATTGATGATCTAGCAGAGGAGCACCAGTTGATGGAGGACACTTCCCTTTGTGCTTTGAGAGAGGTTGACCTCCACGTAGGGGCTGATCTAGCAGTATTCCTAGGATCTATGATGCAACATGAGTCTACGGGAGATGACATGAGTATGACAGAGAATACAGTGTTGAGTGATAGCTCACAGGTACATGCTGAGATGTATGGTGGGATTCAGAGGGGTATAGTGCCTTGCAGGGAGGAGACACACCTAGGGGAGCATGCAGATGTCACTCTTTTGTAGCAGCACCTAGTTATGAGAGATCACCATCACCATATCAGTAGTTGCATGGGAGATGACAGTTGGAGGTTGGTTGAGAATCAGTTGGAGGAGTTACTTCCAGTTCTACTGGATGGTTGGGATTCAATGATGACTACAGGAGAGAATCTATCATGGATACCGAGGGACGAGCTTCTGGTCGAATCCTTGGGATTGACCAAAGCATGTGACGCCTTCCAGTCCTACAGTCAGCTGCAGATATGTCTGCTATCCTTTCCCGACACATTTATCATTGACAACAGCATGAGGAGGATAGCAGATAAGCACATAGGGCTTCTGACAGTGATTAGTCTCACACAGGAGCAGTTAGAGGAGATTGGAAGTGATAAACTTCCAAGCTTGCCATGGGATCTGGGAGTTCATTTGGCTAGTAGGATATCTGACTACATGATGATCCAGGTGGCGCCAGAGAGCCACACACTCCACCAGGGGTCGATTTGGAGTGGGTCTGCAGGGATTTGTCTGTTAGAGGGAGGCAACTTTTCACTCTTGATCATCATGATAGGACATGGAGATGGGTGGACAGGTACTTTCCTTACAGAGATGTCCTTACAGGTACAGTTTTTGGACAACAGGTCCAATGGCTACTGGGATTCTATCTTGAGGATCCAGGAGTGGGTGATCCAGTATACATATAGAGAGTAGTCAGGCAGGGCCATCATAGTACAGTGTCAGCATGGGGATCTTCGATAGAGGCTATCATGGGACCCAGGGATTACAGGGTTGAGCATCTCACTGACTGACAGAGGCGAGTGGACCTTTATAGGGGAAAGTTGTTCTAACTTTCCATTTAGCTTCAGTGTTGAGGGGAGCACAGTGCTTGAGGGTGTCTCACGGAGGTCTTACAGTACCTTACTATGGCATCAACAGTTGCAATTGATGGAGGCGGTGTGGATCTCGGTAGAGATTTGGAGGATGGACTCATTCTGAGAGGAGGCCATGTGTCATGTGCAGGAGGTTCACAGGGTTGATATCTTTCACGACTATGCTTCACAAAGTATTGCAGTTCACTTCCTGATATGGGATCCAGGGGGTGGAGTGTACTATTGTTCATCTTTGGATGGGTTCTACTATGTATCCCATAGGTGGACATGGGATCCTGGCATTATATTTGAGGGGATTCGATTATTTCTTGAGGACAAGCAATTTTCTAGTAGGGAGGACTGTAATGTCCCCACTTTGGGACATCATCACAAGGCAGAGACGTATGATGACCAGAGTAGCCAGATGGATGTTATAGCGAGTACAGGGGTATTTGAGAGGCATTGTGGGGTCCATTTGGAATTTATCATCATATTCCATCATTATGAGCCATTATGCAGAGGTTGGCTTTGGTTTCGTTCCATTCCGATGATTTCCATGATTTTGACTATTTTGAGCTATAAGTTAATTGAAATCACTGAAGAGGGCATTTTGGGCACATTACTTGGAGGAACCTCTCAGTGTAATAGCTCATTGGAATCAGGAGGAGCAACACTATAGGATGGGATGGCTAGAAGTGACTTTCAGTGGCTAGGGAAGCCACAAGGAGAGATAAGGAGATTTTTAGAGGTAAAAAGGTTAATTAATTAATTAAAGTGATTTAATTAATTAATTAAATATTAATAAAATGAAAGTCACTTTGGAGGGACAAGTTGAGCCAAAAAGTATAAAAGGAAGGCAAGGGCCTATACTCAGGATTCATGTATGATCTTATTTTGATTTCTGGCTTCTAGCTAGTGAGCCCAATATTGGGGGTTTTGAGGGTTTTGACATAACAAACCCTAGAGGACGATTTGGTGGTGAAAGATTCCACCTATCTTGTCCCAAGCTTGGTCTCGGAGATGCAATACTCTCCCACACCATTCTAGTTCCATATCTACTCATTTGCAGGAGGATTCTACATCAGTTTCATGTGCAGATAGAGAGAGGGTGCACCAGTTGAGGGATTCCAGCAAGAGGGCACACCATCTTTGGAGAGAGATTCATTGTAGGAGATTGGAAGGGCCTCTTAGGATTCTATCACTTGGGTTTTCATTGCAGGGCCTTGGACATCAGATCTAGTGCTTTCTGAGATAGTTTTATGGCTCAGATTATTTCTTAAGCAGTGGGGCGAATTGAAGAGAAGGAGGGTGTTTTTGAGATCCAGATCTAGTCCATTTGGAGGGGTTACACTTCAGATCTGACCCTGAGACTTTACCTAGTGACTTGCAGTGTCCTGATCTATATTTCTGGAGAGTTTTAGAGCATTTGGAGGCCTCCTTCAGTAGGGCTGAATTATCTAGGGTTTTAGTCATCCAGTGGAGTGCATCGTTCAGTGGGGGATTTCAGATCTACAGAGATTGAGAGGGATCTTGAAGATTCGGTCACCTGGGTTGTTCTTACCATCACCCAATCTATTAGTTGGCATATTTATTAGGGTGATTGGACACTTTTGGCAGTAGGGACGAATTATCTAGGGTTTCAGTCATCGAGTGGGGCACACCATTCAGTGGGGGATTTCAGATCTAGAGAGATTGAGAGGGATCTTGGAGATTCGGTCACCTGGGTTGTTCTTACCATCACCCGATCTATCAGTTGGCATATTTATTAGGGTGATTGGACACTTTTGGCAACAGGGCCGAGTTATTGAGGGTTTCATTCTTCTATTGGAGCATGGCATTCTTTAGCTGGAGAGTTTGGCATTCAGATCTACTTGTATTGATCTTCATTTCTCATTCAGCCTTTGGAGGCATCTTTTGTATTAGCGGGAGAATTTTGTAGCAGATCTTATCTATTGTCTATCTTCTTGGCCATCTGTTGAGCATTCCAGATCGACATCTTCATTGTAACAGGTTTCTCTATTTTATGAATAAAGAAGAATTGAGATGTTTTGATTTGTCTATCTTATTGCATATGGTTGAGGTATGTTCCATGGTTATCTCTTTCTGTTATTTGCTGCATACACACATATAAACACATCTAAAAGGTAGATCAACAAAGTGTTTGACGAAATACCTCACTCAAAAAAAGTTTTAAAAAGACACCAAAACAGTGATGATCCTTGCATAATGGCTTGGGATCATTACATCAAACCTCCTCTACCTTCAGCTACTTTTACCCAGAGTCTTATATCTAATGATGCATGTCCCTCCTTAGATCGACGGCTGAGATCCCTTCGGGTCTCCAGGCTTCGAACTTCTCAATAGTCAAACTTTATTTTCCCCAAGAAAATTCACTAGAGCTGGGGATCTTATGATGCGTGGCTCCTAAATTTGGATGACCGAGGTGCACTTCGGGTCTCTAGGCTCCGGGAAAATCAAAACTCAAACCTCCTCTGCCTTCAACTTCTTTTACCTAGAGATATAGATTCATTGATGCGTGGCCCCGCTAATGGATGGTCCAGATTCACTTCGGGCCTTTAGGCCTTTTAATGGAGCTATATTTCGTGTAACATTGAAATCCCAAATACCCGGGGGCCATTAATCTAGAATTCTTCTGGAATATCCACCATTGAAAAAATTCAACCTATCTGTTACTTATGCTTCGAGCCCGAAATGGACTGCCATGAAAGTTGTTCCTGGCGTCCATGGCTGCAGCCTGAGTGAACAAGGACTTAGACGACTTGCTATGGGCTGGGGAAAATAGAGAGAAAAGTGACAGAAACAAAAAAGATGAGTGTTCATCCTTAGAGAAAAATAGATAGTCTTAGGGCCAGGACTTCCTTCGGGTAAGACATCAAGGGGAATTAGGGCGCTCGAACAAAAGGAGCAAACAAAAATCAAATTGAACAGTCGAAGGGGAAAATTCAAGATCTAGCCTGCGAAAAGGAGAGAGACAAGGAAATGATATAGACTTAGGTATTCTCAACAACGAACACATACTACTCCAGACAACCTTATGTGATAACACCATACACCCCGGATGCCATGGTCACAGTGGAGGATATGCTCGAGAAAGTGCCAAAGTTGATATACTCTGACCATTATGTTTGCGATGTTGAAAGGTTTCCAGATGTTACAGAGGAGACTTATTTGGTAGACATAGGGGAGACATGACCCCTAGGGAGACCCATCATGGAGCCTATACATTGGATAACAAGGATCTACAATTCTGATATCATGAACCTCCTGGACATATCATACTCTGGGTGCAGTAAGAACATGGGATTGTGCGTCAAACAACTCTTGGCCATGGTACATGGAGGTATCATGTGGATGGACCTGGCTTTGATTTCCAAAATTATACGGTTGTCGACTGTTGGCGCACAACCCAAAGAGTACTTAGAGAATAAAGCACACAAGAAAAAAATGAGAATATAGTGAAAGTACAGTTTGGAACCAACGGGGGGGACATGAGTATCGTCATCAAAGATATCAATGATTTTGTGATGTGGTTTTCTATCAAGATAATGGCTTGCAAATTTTTGAGGAAATGCCGAAAAGAAGAGGCCCCATCAGGAGTCATAGAAGTAGCTGCACAATGAGAAAAAGGGGTAATGTTTAGTTGGGCACCGTATGTCTTAAATCAAATTTTGATCGACTGTAGGGATGCGCAGGACACTGGAACCGAGTTCCATTATTCCTGGATCCTCATCCTCATTTCTTTGGTATCTTGGTAGGAGCCAAATTTCTTGTCTTTTCTAGACATGAAATGGAAGTGCTGCGCAACAAGATACAAAACCCTCTAGCAAGCCAAGGATACTAAGAACCGACAAGACAATAACAAAGTGTTTGTTATGGTTCTAGAATGCATACAATAGAGAACATAAAATGTATGGAGGATTCCTATTGATGTGGTCTAGGAGTATGAAGGGATTCCAGGTTTTAGGCATCCAAACATCACATGTGGATCCATGCCATAAGGGACCCTAAGAAACAATGGATAGAAATGTAGTACTGCATATGAAGGGAAGAGGTCAAATGGATTATCAAATATTGGCCCACACAATGGAAGATGTTAACCACAATGAAATAAGTCAAATATAAGGAACAAACAGAGACAGGCACATTAAGAAAGACAAGCATCCCGACTGGCAACACCTTAAAGGCTGCAGAGCACGCTCTAGCAATAGGAAGCAACGCAAAAACAAAAAATCCTAGGAGGAAAGAAACAATGTCTAGGGAAAAAGTCAAGGGTGATGCCAAGAATGGAGAAACATCTCGACCCTAAGAGTAGGATGCAAAAAAGAAGAAGACTGGGGCACAGTCCTTAGAGACAAAGAAAACTGCAATGCATGAGGAGGAAACACACAAGAATATGAAATACCATAAGAAGCCTCCAATCATCACCATTATAAAGGATGATGCTGAGTTAATGGAGGATAAAGTCCAGAACATGGGAGAAGATGTGGTCCGTGCAGCAGGGGCACAAAGGAGGGAGATCATGGCTAAATTGGTGGAAGTTCATGATACTCTACAAAGGCTGCAGATTCTTACAATGCAACATCTAGAGAAGACACAACAACCACCTGTGCAGAAGGAACAAGAGGAAGCGATGGAGATAGTGGTGAAGGGAAACGACACCTTCATGGTCACACAATAGATGTTGCGATTTGATGAGGAGATAACAGGAAAGCCAGTTGGGGACATATACCAACTTGAGATGGCTATGGCGCAGATACCTACAAAGTCGCTATACGGGCTACAAGAAAGTGTGATGAAAGAAGTCCAATGGAGAGCCCACATAGATACCACTAACTTAGAATTTGGCAGGGAGGTTTCCAAGGTGCTACAAATTACCTATGACCAATTGAGTCTGGAGGAGGAGGAGAAGTAACACACATAAAATATAGAGAAGGGAATGACATAAGTCTATAAAAACATCCCATACTGTGTATAGGAACCAAAAGACACACCCGAAGGGAAGTTTCAGAAGATTGCGCATCTCATGGAGCAGTACAAAAAGGCGATTATAGAGCTCACAGAGAAACCGACTCCTACTACACCTGCATAAGTCAGAGATCAAAGGGAACATGAGGCTACTGTGAACATCGACATTATTGTGCAGGAAGCTAAGGCAGTGGAAGAACTATACGAGAAGACTGCTCAAATGTGGACTAGCATGGAAGAAGATGAGAAAATCTAGTAACTAGACTAAAGGTAAGAAAATATCACTACATACATCTAGGAATTAAAGTAGCAATAGAAGGAAATGACCATCCTAGAGAGGATGAGGAGTGCGCAGGATATGAAGAACATGCAGGAAGATTTGAAGGATGCACAGGAGAACACGCAATAAGTATAGGCTCAACTAGAGCTACTACAACAGGAAGCAGAGGGGATAATAGAAAAATTGCAGGCAGAGAAGGGGAAAATAGAAAAAACACATGCCGAATGCAGAACAATGTTGGTATAACACATTACAGAGAAGAGTATGGAAAAGATGGTAGAGCAGAGAAACCAAGTTAAACTAAAAAGTCATTCAGTTGGCAAAGGTATTCTAGGAGTTGCAACTAGCCATCTAGAGTGTGAACTAAGGTGCATTGGCTCGGGACGAGCCACATATCAGTGTTGGGGTCCTGTTGGTGCATGCCTATTTTGGGAGAAGAAATTCTACTTTGGGCGTAGGCCTATTTGGGGAGGAAGAAACCTATTTTTTGGCACATGCCTATTTTTGGAAAGGGAAGCCTATTTTTGGAGCTCGCGTAATAAGGGGTAGAAAAGCATCGTGCAGAAGATGACGAAAAAGTAGCATGAAAAAAAAGAAGGAAAAGTAAGATGCGGAAGGAGGAAAAGCAATGTGACCCACATGCATACAGACCTAGCCACATTAGGTTTAGGTTTTTGAACATGAATGTAATGGCTATAAGCCAGTAGAATAGTATAAATAAAGACCTAGGAGGTCTAAGTAGAGGTTGTTTTTTGTTGTTTTGTTGATGAATTAGTAACAGAGAGATCGTTTGGTCTGAGTAAGCTAATTTTGACAGTTAGATCACAGGCTGTGGAGCTTGGTGTGGTCTAGTTCACCTCATAGAGGGTACTTATGCTCCTTTTTTATTGTAAGCCTGAAGAATAGAATGCACACATCGCAAAGTTTGCAAAAATATGAATAAAATAGTAGAAGAGACAGATCTTTGTGGACATAGCCCTAGGGGGGTGAACCACGATAAATCTAGTGTGTTAATGTGTCTAAATGGTTGTTTTGATGTTATGTTATGTACCCGTTAAAGAATGAATGGTTACTTAGCTAATCAAAACATGCATGCATAGTTAGATGAATGAATGAATACTAGTTTTAGATGAATGAATAATAATGTTGATGCATGAGGAAAATGATCATAATACAATCCCAATCCCTTCCTTGACTGCAAACACCTGAGTATTGTAGTCCCCCATAAATCTATCTCGAGTGAGATTGCATTCTACACTCTGTGCACAACATTTCCTTCTGGTTTACCAGGAGGTTCGATAATTTGAGGGTTTTGTTGGAAACCTATTGAGATCAAAACTTGGGTCAACCCAAGCGTCCAAAAGATTGCATGAAGACATACAATTTATCCTTAATAGTAATTTATCAAGATAACAATTCTTTTTATGATTAATTCATCTTTTCCAAGAAAATTTACTTAGAAAAGTACTTTGGAAGTTGGTCTTTTCAAACTTATCTTCCCTTTACATGAATAAAATCATTGACAATGGGAATATAAAATCTCAAGATGAAAGGCTTAGTTTTACCCCATGAAGTGTAATATATCAAAATGACTTTCATATCACCCCAGTTCCTATTTTCCATTGCTAAAAGCAATCTCAAACATTTTTATCAAAAGGCGATTAATAAATTATAATAAATAGGAAGTTGAAAGCATCAAAAGGTGTGGGAAGTGTATGCAAACCCGTCGAGGCTATGGATGCTCACTAGCAGGAGGGTAATGTATACATGATATCAAGGAAACTGCAAGATACCAGATATATAAAATATGCAGAACATAAATAAAATGCTAGAAATGGCAGAATAACAGTAAAATATCCAACATAATCTTCACAATACATAGAAATGATATAACAATAGCAATAGAAATAACACTTTGATTCAGAA
>ML788326.1:182896-220421 GCA_009831015.1 Picea engelmannii | reverse complement strand
AATGTGCAGAATAAGAAGTCGGCCCCAACAGTTATAATGAAAGGGCCAGATTTAATTAAAGGTGGATTTACCCACCCAGTGTGAGAGGTCGGCCCTGCCATATGGTGACTCTTCACACATGCCAGATTGATATAAATAAGAGGTTAGCGCCTCACTTCTTACACACACTTCACTTGCTCATGATCTTATGAGGCAAGCTGCAATTACAAGTTGGTGAGAGAAGAAGAAGGGTGGCCCATCTCTTGAGGAGGACATTTTCTGTATTGGTTGAGTTATCTCTTGAACATTGTATAAGCTATTTATGATAAGGAAGTTTTTGCTGGGTTTTCTTCCCCTAGAGGGTTTCCCAGGATAAATGTTGTGTCTCTTGTGGATGTGTATTTCTCAGTGATCTTGTTTTTATTATGATCTTATCTTTATGAAATGCAAAGAACTACAATAATGGCATAAACATTAACAATTATGTGATGTTTCCCCATTGGATGTTCGTGATGTTCTCTTGGGACAACCATATATGTGGAAGTGCCATTCTATTTATGAGTCTCGACCCCGCAGTGTCATTGTTACTTTGGGGGGTCATCTCTACATAATACCAGAGGTAGTTTTGACTATTGTTACACCTAAAAAGTGCTGCAAGGTAGTATCTCATACTACAAAATTCAGCTTCTTCACAATCTGTTCAAAAGGGGAACAAAAGGATACTGCAACCACTATAGCCTCAACCCAAGCACCTTCTATCCAATAGAAGCAGGTTGAAAAGATTGCAACAAAATGTAGAGATTCCTTCTGCACACAGTCATCTCAGATAGCTCGACTGGTTGAATAGAGTCAACCCCGCTAGCAATAGGTTTGTGAAAAACTTCGAAAAACTGAGTAGTGCGACATCTCCAACAAGTCAAGCAACTCACCAAGATGCAGATTCAACAAACGCTTTTCCCTTTCCCCCGGGCACTCAACGCAATGGATACCATTGCTTCCTAAGGAGGGAGGATTGATCCAGGCGTATATCACTAGCCACCCACCTTTTCCAACTGGCTCAAAACAGTTTTCTGGCAATTTTGGCAATTTACTATTTTTAGCCGTTTTAACTTCTGGGGCCATTTTGAGGGTCGAAATGAAGGATTTTCAGGATCGAGCTTCTCAACGATATCCAAAGGCATGATTGAGCCCCCAAAATGAATCTCATCGACGATACCATATGAACGGGCTATCGTACACCTAAAACATAGATCGTATGCAAAAGTTACGACCTCGAGAAGTTGATGTACTAACTTACCCAAACAGGGCCCACATGACTTTTGGTACTTCATCTCATAGGGTTAGGTTTTTGGATGTCTAGGGTTTTAAGAATTCCTATTTATTGTAAAAAGGCCTTCAGAGATTCATTGTAATCATCTTCTTGTGAATGCGAGTAGCCGTCACATCTCTTCTCAGAGATAAGCTACCACCATTCTAGCGAGTCTTTCATTCTGTATTTTTACAGTCTCTCTACATTTATTTCATTAATAGAAATCATGTATTACTGTATCTCTATGTTTATGGTTGCATATATGATACATTTATGTTATATTATTGGATATCTGCGATATCTCTATGCATTTATTTATTATATCTCCGCTCTCATTTCATGCCGAAAATAATTCGGATCAGTGGTATCAGAGCAGGCTGCTCTTGATCGTTTTTCAGTGCATGTCCCTGACGAGGTCTGAGTATAGAAAGTTGGGTCTCAAGCTTGTCTCTCTTGAGGACAATCATTCTCACACAGCCAATAAACCCTCAATGGTGGAAGAAAATAAAAACGACGGAGTAGACGATCCTATCAATTTGTTTCTTGAGCAAGCTCTCACACGACGTAGGAAAAAAATGATGGAGAATTTTTCCCACATCCTTCAATGCCTGCCGATAGCAACATACGCATATTCATCAAGCGTCCAATTTGGAGGCAACTTACCTTTTAAGGTACAAGTCAATTTTGATATTCCTATATTTGAAGGTTAGATAGATGCGTATGCTCTAGATAAATGGTTAAATCTGTTAGAAGGTTATTTCTTTGTTCACAATTTTTCCGATAGAGAAAATATCATCTTCATGCTCCTTAAGGCTCTCCCCCATAAAAACATTGGTGGGAAACATACTGGGAGAAAATTTCCATAGAGGATTCTAGAATATATGGGGCCGAGCCCACTTGGGATTTTTTTGTGGATGCGATAAAGGAACAATATTACCCTGTTGGCAACTATGAGGACCAGTACATGAAATGGAGCAAACTGTGGCTAAAGAGGAGCCAAGCAGTTCTAAAGTTCACCAATACCTTCCATTCCTTGCGCACCAAGATGGGTATCAAAGACTCTGAATGAAATTTGGTTCTGGAATACCATGGGGCTCTACACAGATACATCCAAATTGAAATGGATTTTCTGGACATCTCATCACTTGGTGGTTCTTATCGATATGCTATCGAGAAAAAATTTAAGCACCAGAACAAACTAGAGTTCAGGGATGCAAACCTGCAACAACCAAAGTATGACAAAGACGGCCCTAACAAATAGTCTCCCGAAAACCAGTCTAAGCCACAGGAAAATAAGGGTCACAGGAAGACAAAGAAGGACACCAGAAAATGGTGTGATTTCCAAAAATCCCCCTAGAACAACACCGATGAATTCTTCTCAAACCAGTCATTGGTGGTCGAGATCAAAGACAAGGAGCCGAACCTTGATTCAGAATCTGATTTTGAAAGTACTGGTAAAGGATAGATCATTGACACAGACCCCACTACTATTGTCATGACCGCAACAATTCAACCAGAAGAACCAACAGATCCTGAAGAGGGGGAGTGCCTTTTTCATTCATAGATGTGGGTGAAGGGGATCCCGCTACATTTTGTTTTTGATAGTGGAGGTCAGAAGAAAATCATCTTAGTAGAGGTCGTCAAACAATTGGGATTGTCAACAACACCACACCCACAACCATACAACATTGGGTGGCTTCGCCAAGGACGATATCTTCGTGTCAGCCAATAGTGTTGATTTTCATACGGTATCCAACCTTTCAAGGATGAGGTATTATGTGATATTTCCCTAATGGATGTCTATGATGTTTTCTTGGGCCAACCATATATGTGGAAGTGCCATGCTATTTATGAGTCTCGACCCCACAATGTCATTGTTATTTTGGGGGGTCATCTCTACAGAATACCAGAGGTAGTTCCGACTACTGTTCCACCTAAAAAGTGCCACAAGGTAGTATCTCATAATACATAATTCAACTTCTTCACAATCTATTCGAAAGGGGAACAGAAGGATACTGCAATCACTATAGTCTCAACCCAAGCACCTTCTATCCAACAAAAGCAGGTCGAAAAGATTGGAGAAAAACACAGAGATTCCTTCTACACATAGTCATCTTAGATAGCCTGACTGGTTGAATAGATTCAACCCCTCTAGCAACAGGTTCAAGACAAACTTCCACAAACTGAGCAGTGTGACGTCTCTAGCAAGGAAAGCAACTCACCAAGATGCAGATTCAACAAACACTTTTCCCTCTCCCCTGGGCACTCAATGCAATGGAGACCATTTATTCCTAATGAGGGAGTATTGATCCAGGTGGATATCGGTGGCCACCCACCTTTTCCAACTGGCTCAAAACAATTTTTTGGCAGTTTTGGCAATTTACTATTTTTAGCAGTTTTAACTTTCGAGGCCATTTTGAGGGTCGAAATGAAGATTTTTAGGGATATAGCTTCTCAATGATAACCAAAGGCATGATTGAGCCCCCAAAATGAATCTCATCAACAATACCATTCCTACGGGCTATCATATGCCTAAAACGGAGATTGTATGCAAAAGTTACGACCCCAGGAAGTTTATGTACTAACTTACCCAAACGGGGCCCACATGAATTTTGGCGCTTCATCTCCTAGGGTTAGGTTTTTGGATGTCTAGGGTTTTTGGAATTCCTGTTTATTATAGAAAGGCCTTCAGAGCCTCATTGTAATCATCTTCTTGTGAATTCGAGTAGCCATCACATCTCTTCTCAGAGATAAGCTGCCACCATTCTAGCGAGTCTTTCACTCTGTATTTTTACAGTCTCTGTACATTTATTTCATTAATATAAATCATGTATTACTGTATCTATGTGTTTAAGGTTGCATCTCTGATACATTTGTGTTATATTATTGGATATCTGCGATATCTTTGTGCATTTATTTATTATATCTCCGCTCTCATTTCATGCCAAAAATAATTTGGATCAGTGGTATTAGAGTAGGCTGCTCTTGATCGTTTTTCAGTGCATGTCCCCGATGAGGTCCAAGTATAGAAAGTTGGGTCTCGATATTGTTTGTCTTGAGGACAATCTCTCTTGCACATCCAAGAAACCCTCAATGGTGGAAGAAAAGAAAAATGACAGAGCAGACGATCCTATCAGTCTGTTGCTTGAGAAAGGTCTCACGCAACAGAGGGACGAACTGATGGAGAATTTTTTCCACATCCTTCAATTCCTGCCGATAAAAATAGGGGCATCTTCATCAAGAGGCCACTTTGGAGGCACCTCGCCTTTTAAGGTACAGGTCAATTTTTATTTTCCTATATTTGAAGGTCAGATAGATGTGGATGCCCTAGATAAATGGCTAAATCTATTAGAAGGTTATTTCTCTGTTCACAATTTTTTCGATAGAGAAAAGATCATCTTCGTGCTCCTTAAGGCTCTCCCCCATGTCAAACATTGGTGGGAAACTTACTGGGAGAAAATTTCCACAGAGGAGTCTGGAATATATGGGGCCGAGCCCACTTGGGATTTTTTTGTGGATGCAGTAAATGAACAGTATTACCTTGTTGGGAACTATGAGGACCAGTACATGAGACGGACCACACTATGGAAAGAGAGGAGCCAAGAAGTTTCGAAGTTCACCAATACCTTCCATACCTTGTGCACCAAGCTGGGTATCAAATATTCATAATGAAATTTGGTTATGAAATACCGTGGGGCTCTATACAGATGCATCCAAACTAAAATGGATTTTGTGGACATCTCATCAATCGGTGTTGCTTATCGATATGCTGTTAAAATCGAACAGAAATTTAAGCACCAGAAAAAATGGGAGTTCGGGGCTGCAAACCCGCAACAAACAAAGTATGACAAAGACAACCCTAACAAATAGTCTGTCGAAAACCATTCCAAGCCACAGGAAAAGAAGGGTCATTGGAAGACAAAGAAGGACACCTGAAAATGGTGTGATTTTCACAAAATCCCCTGCCACAACATCGATGAATGTCTCTCAAAACAATCATTGGTGTCCGAGATGAAAGAAAAGGATTCGAACCCTGATTCAGAATCTGATTCTGAAAATACTGGTGAAGGACAGATCATTTATGTAGACCCCACTGTTATTGTTGCAACCGCAACAATTCAACCAAAAGAACCAACATATCCTGAAGAGTGGGAGCGCCTTTTACATTCACAGATGTGGGTGAAAGGTACCCCGTTGCATTTTATTGTTGATAGTGGAAGCTAGAAGAACCTCATCTCAGCAGAGGTCATCAAACAGTTAGGATTGTTGACAACACCACACCCACAGCCATACAACATCAGGTGGATTTAAGGACGAGATCTTCGTGTCAGCCAACAGTGTTGATTTTCATATGACATCCAACCCTTCAAGGATGAGGTATTATGTGATGTGGCCCCACTGGATGTCTATGTTGTTCTCTTGGGCCAACCATATATGTGGAAGCACCATGTTGTTTATGAGTCTCGACCCCGCAGTGTCATTGTTACTTTGGGGGGTCATATCTACAGAATACCAGAGGTAGTTCCAACTACTGTTCCACCTAAAAAGTGCCGCAATGTAGTATCTCATACTACAAAATTAAGCTTCCTCACAATCTGTTCAAAAGGGGAGCAAAAGGATATTGCAACCACTATAGACTCGGCCCAGGTACCTTATGTTAGCACATATTCTTGTAAGGGGGAAGCTTCTCTCTGGATTCGTGTCCTTGGTGAGAAATAGATGAAATGGGGCTTAAGACCCATCAAATGAAGTTATCCAAGGTCACAGTCATGAGCGCCCAAGTGCAGCATGTATAAAATCTCTATTTTCGGGTTAAAAATCAAGCGAGTGGGCATTTTGTTTTCAACGGAGAGGATCCATAGATGGAGTAGATCGACAGGGGTTCTCAGGTAATTATTGAGGTAGAATTTATTCCACTAGTGGGATATGGGGGAGCAGAGTAGCCTCTGTGAGACGAACGGTATCTCCAGTTTCGGTTTCATCGGAAGATATGACAAACACTTGTGTAGAGGGATGGAGGAGTGGTGGTGCTCCATGGTATGTCCCCAACAAGGATGGGTCTTTGAAAATTTTAGGGCCCATCTCTATGAGTGGGTAGGCATCGGAATTAGTATGGACAAGAGGGAGGATGTTATAGATGTTGGATGAGGGGTTGGGCTCGTAATGTGAATCTTGGTCGATGGTGATGATATTTCCATTGTGGGTGAACATCATTGTTCAAAACACAGAAGAGGCCACAACCTTCATAGCGTACATGTAGCTACATCCAAACAATATGTTGTAATAAAGCGGGGCATCGATAACTTCGATATCGATGAGGATAGTTTTTCCTCCAAGTTCAACTGGGAAATTTTGAAAGAGCCCTTCAGGAGAGGATGGTCATCCATCATAAGCTCTCCAAGTGATGGAGGATGGTATTAGATCAGGGGAGCAAAGTGTTTCCCATACCGTTTTGGGCATGATGCATGTGGATACACCTTCATCGATGATACATCAAACATTGTCATCGATGAACTATGATGTTCTGAATCTTGACTGGTATATGGAAAGCTACCAAAGAAGGGAGGCGAGGTTCCCCACAATCCAGATAAAGTGTGATAAGTCTAGTATCAACAGGGTCGACTACCCCCAAGGCGGAAAGCAATGATTTTCATTTCCTGGGACGAGTTTGGAGGACCTCCAAGACTGACATAGCTACATGAGATTATTCCATGTCATCGACTAGACTATAATTGTGTGCCACCCTAGCCTGAGGGTTGTTTACATTCCGTCATAATAGGATGCGAGGAATACGCATGGGGGGTTCAGTGTTAGGGCGTGGTATAATCAAAGGTTATCCGGTTATAACTAGAGTTTCTTGTGAAGTGATGGGAGTATACTCAGGGGGTGAGTTGTATTGACGATCACGTGTTTGTCAAATAATCTCTTCTTCGCTAGTGAGGAGGATAGTGCAATCCTTTGAATTCTTAGGGTTTTGATATTATCCCATCTGTGGTGGGGCAAGGTGCATCTCTTCTTGGGTATTCATCACACCTTGGTGTGGAATAGGTTTTTGAAACACCATCAAGGGTGGTTGTTCCAAATACTGTTGCGGGGCCTGCTGAGGGGAAGGCGACGCTGGAGGACGCGACGCATTCATGGAATATTTCATCCATTTGAAGTTGACGATTTGGGGGAAATGGTGAGTATAATGAAAATGCTCACCACAAAGGGCATAAGGGAAGTTCATCTTGAGGTTTTTGTTGTTATTCCTCCCTTGGTGTTTGTTGTTATTTCACCCTTGGGGGTTCTGGTTCCCCTGATTCTGGTTGCTCCCAATAGGTTGGTTCTATTGGGGTTTGTTTCCCCCTAGTCCGGGGTTATTATTGTTTCAGTTTTTTCCTTTATTTTTGGCATTATTTGGCTGATGGGCTGAATTTTCCTTATTCAGTTGTTCAAAATTTTTAAATTTTTGAATGGGAGAGGGATGAAAAAATTTAACCCCAGTGTGTGGTTGTCCTTGTGGAGAAGCCATGGGTTGTGGAGGACCAGGAAATGGAAAGTACAAATTATTTTGTGGTAATGACCTGTAGGGTGTATAGGAAGGCATAGGACTTTCACTAGTGCTCAGGGTGTAAGATGAGGTAGAGGGGGTACCAAAACTTGGTTGAATAGCTAGGTGCATCATGGGTGTTGACGAGGGTCCACTCATGGGTGGAGGGAGGAAAACAGGGTATGATTGTTGATGAGGGGGGGGAGGGAAATAATGGGTTCCTCCATACATGGCAGATATTCTATTGTACCATACATAGGTGGTGGTTGGATGTACGGATTGTGGTGTGTTATGGTACCAATCAATCCATCTGCTGAGTGAGACATCCTAGGTTTGTCCTGGTCGAATGGTATAGGTCTCAGGGAGTCAGGTAGTACAGTATATAAGTATCCTAACTGTGAAAAAATGAGGTCGTACTGTGGAGCCTTGCTGATGGCTTCCTCTTCAGATTGGGGTAAGGTGGAGGTCAAATCTTTAGAAAGGAGAGGGACGAGTGATCTGAGAAACCAATCGAGGCATTGTTGTTTGGTGGTTTCTTCTTTTCATAAACCACGTCGTCGATGCCATTCATGAATGTGGTCAGCGATATGTGTGGTAGAGGTTTGCTTAAACTCAAAGAGAAGTTCTAGACCATTGTCATGGAGAATTTGTAGTTGAAAGAAGGTAAAAAATGTTTTATCCAATGACTCAAAAGTCACATGGGACCCTGATGTTTCGTCTACATACCACTTGGTTGATGGGCCTGTGAGTGTGCGCTAAAATAACCTTAATCAAACAGAGTCATCCATGATGTTGTTTGAAAAGCACCATAGGTGGAAGGTCATGACATGGTTGGTAGGATCTTCTCCCACCTTCCCTTCAAACTTGGGAATGTCTGAAGGTAGTTTGGTAGGCATTGCAGGACATGTGGGGTCATGCAATATAGGATCATTCATGAGTTTGCTCAGATATGGTATCTTGAGGGAGGCCAAATATGGCATTTGGAGTGGCAGGGGAGGATTAGTTCCAGACATGGTGTGAGCAGATTCTGTACTTGACCCGTGAGGGGCATTGGGTGGGGTTGTACTTCCTCCTTGAGAATAAGTCTTCCCCCTACTTCCTTGTAAAGGAGAGCTAGTGGATGGTTGGCCTTGGGAATTGGACCTAAGTAAAGTGGAATTGAGTAAATATGATCCCAAAATAGTAGCACTTACAAGAGTGTGAGAGGGTTGAGTTGATGGGTTGGAAAGACTAGGAACTCCTCCTAGGATAGGAGGGAGATTTTGCAAGCATATGGAACGACGGGGATTCTTTGGGTCCCGTATGATGTCCGACTAGCAAAGTGGATGTGTGAAAATGGTGATGAGAGAAATAAATGAACAAGATATTTGTATAATTTTGGACCTTCACAATATATCTCACATCGCATGTAATCAAAAGGGCATCATACATGAATCAATGAAAAAGAAGCATACATGTGGGTAGGTGGATTTTGTCCACGTGGGATAACAAATAAAACAAATGCTAGTGTCTAAAAAAGACGTAACACCCTTCCTCTCAAATAGCACTGGACCTTCCAATAACACTCAACAATGGGGTCTGAAGCCACTATAAGAGGAACTAGTGAAGGATGAAATAATCAGTTATAATGAGGGGTAGAGGGTGCATATCCTGAAAGAGATGGAGATATGTCCCAATAGCCACACAAAATTTGATCAAGGTGCAATTGCAGCCCAGAGTTTCCACCTGGGTAGATATCCTAAAATTTGGCCACTAGGTACCTCAGTCAAAGTGCGACATTTATATATTCAGCCTTAGAAATGGGTCACAGGATGGATCCCTTCCAAGAGGTGGGTGCCTCAAGGGGGGATGCACAAAATGACCAGACCTCGGCCTTCAACAGTTCAAGGATATTTCCCTGCCTTATGGTGTAGGAACACTTGACTTGGAGGATTTTAAAGTTCCCTATTTGTCAACTTCTAATGTTTGAAGATGTGAGAACCAGATAACAGGGAGTTATTTGGATGCCTATCCCTGAGATCCTACCTAGACTAAAAATTTCTTTTGGCACCTCATGTGGAGGAAAATTAGTGAGTTTTTAGAAAATTTTAGATGTGGTTGTTTGAGAGATTCGGGGTGTGAACCAATCTCGTTTGAATTAAGTGAGAGTGGATAATTCCTTCAAGAAATAGTGGGACGTTTCAGAATCCCTTTGGAGGAAACCTACTTCAACCTCCACAATTCGAGATGAAATTATGTGAGTGAGTAGTGACTTTGTGTGTGAGAAAGTGATAAAATGTGCCAAATTTTTAATAATTTAGGTGTCATCTTGCAACATGTGGACTTCATGTGTTCCTTACAAGTCTTGATTACCTATCTTACTAGATGTCATTGGTACAACCTTGTGGAATTTTAAAGTACCTAAAGAACTAGCATGTGGACATATGGGTCCTTACTAATCCTTAAAACTCCCTAATGTGATTTAATATAAGAAGGCTTCAAAAACTATCCTAGATTGCAAGAATGTGGGCATGTATGAGCCCGTTACAACAATCTTTAAACTCCCCTAGTGATGTAAACTAAAAAAGTAGCTTCAAAAAACTATCCTAGTCTTTGCAACATGTGGGCATGTATGGGCCCTTACAAGTTTAAGATGTTTTGAAAAGAAACTAAGAGGGGCCCTAGGGGGGCTTTGTCCTCTCCTAAATATTTTTTTTTAAGGGAGATGAAATCTTCCCTCAATCATTTTTCTGATTCTCAAGATTGCTCTATGGTGCAAGAGAAGAGAATACTCAATGATTGATGTTTTATTTCTAGTCCCAATGAAAATGTTTATATGTGATAGTAAATGATTCCAACTTAACTTTTACAATCAAAACAAGCCATACATGTGGAAACTCAAAGAAAAAGAGGAGAAATATGGTTATTTTTAACCCCCTAAGTGCCTATGTTTTGAATAACCCTTCATATGGTGAGGGAATCTAAGTGTGGCACATTTACAAATTTCTTAAAAGAAATATTTTGAAGGCTAGGGGCCTTCAAATGTCACAAAATAATCTTACAATGTTGACGTTCTATGCAGGTGCACGGGCCACAGTTTAGACAAAGGCACATGTGGTGCCAATGCACAGAGAAACACAAACCTATTGGCGCATCATGCGCAGAATGCACTGGGGAACACAGTGTTGTTGACGCACATGCTCAAAAGACACACCTATGTGCTAGAACACCCACGCACATTCTTATATGTGTTCAGGAAGAAACTTTTAAATGAAATTCTCCTCTTCTATCTTCGAATTGAGCTAATTGCATGTAGGACTGAGCCTGTTATGATCCCTGCAAGAAAAATAGATTAAAAATAAGTGCTCAAACAACCCAAATAGGGAGGAAATTGATACATATCCCCAGTATGGTCACCAATCTGTTGTATCATTTTTGCCACTTGAATGAGAAAAAGAGGGACACTCGCAAGTCTAGTTGGGCCAGTTGAACAGGACAGAAGTTAGTGTATGAGTCAAATGACTCAATCACATGAAATAAACAAACAACTAAGCTAATAACAACTAAAGAAACACAAATACAATGAATAAGGAAATTAGAACCAAAATTAATCAAACAATTGACCAATATTCATGCCACCAATGGATAGATTGTATTAGTGGGAAAACACCAAAGAAAAAGGGGGACTTATGGATCCCCTCTTCCTCTAAGGGAGGGTTCTTGAGTCCCCTATTTGAGAGCTCTTCTTACAAATGGAAAAAAAGAAAGAAATGGTGAAGAAATCCCAATCTTATTCCCTCAAGAGGTGAGGTGAATGGCTCAATGAGATGATGTTAGTATGCCCCAAGAAGGAAAATGGTTCCTTGTAGGAGAATAGAGGCAGAATAACAATACAATGATATTCTTGAATTCATAGTGCACCCATGGCCTTGTTTTTAGCAAATCTTTGAGGCATTGTCCAACCGATCTTTAGTGTGAACAAGGGGCCCTTTAGGGCACCCTTAGGTCTTTGACCAGCCCCCCACTCAGATTAAGCTCGAATTTTAGGGTCATATCAACTTCGGAGATGAACCAGAAGTGGGTGAGGGGCCGACAAGAACCATAAATGCGTCGTTCTCAGGAGTGCGTGGATTTTATCATACATAGTCGCACCTCAGGTGCATGTGCGCTTTTCTAGCATTTTTGACCTACGCATGTGCGCACGCCTCTTGTATTGAATTTGTGCATGTTGATTTTTTAACTAGTTGTATAGTTTGCACCTATTTGGAAATGCATTTTTGAATCTATGGATGAACTAATAGGTGTTTGGAGATGCTGGATTCCTGTAACCATTTGCGGACGAAATTTCAGTGATAACACTCATCTTCAACAAAACTTTGGAGGAACATTTGGAGCATATTCACAAGGTATTGGACACCCTACAACAATACAAGTTATATGGCAATTTCGAGAAGTGTTCCATCAAACTGCAGAGAATTCAATATTTTGGATACATCATGGATTAGCAGGGTGTGCATGTGGATCCAACCAAGATCTAATTCATTCGTGATTAGCTAGCCCCAAAGACAATGAATGATATTGATAGATACTTGGGCCTTGCCAACTTATATTGGTGGTTTTTGTTGGGGTTCTCTCATGTCACTTGGGTTGTAAGCCAGGTGACCAAGGATGGCACGAAGGCCAAGTTTGTATGGTTCGCACCCCAATAGAAATGATTCAAGTATTTGAAGTTCTGCCTCTACTTAGCAGCAGCCCTCATTCTTCTAGACCTACAACAGTCATTTGATATTGAGACAGATCTATCATATTATGTTATCGATGTAGTCCTCACTGAAGATGGCCATCCCGTAACTTATCATAGTGAAAATCTATCTGATGTTGTTCATAGATACCCCACATACGATAAAGATATGTACTCCATGGTGTACGCATGTTGGCAATGGAATAATTAAATTTTGGGGAAGGAAATGATCATTCACACTAATTTTCCGGCTTCAGAATTGATATGTTTTATGATTTCATTAGCCATTCCTTCACCTAGTTTTCCCTTCTATCTCCATTCACTTCATTGACCATATTCCCGTAATTGTTCATTTTCAACCTACATGAGCTTCACATGTCATATGTACACTAAGAGGGTCAATTTCCCATATTTTTATGATTACTTAGAGTAGGTATTATCATTTCCTAACTTACTTGTAAAGTTCAACAGTTGTGTTGCAAATTTTGCAGTTGATTGGAAGTTCTGATAGTCAAACTTGTAAAGAATTTTTTGAACCGATGAAGAGGAATAGTAAAAATATAAAATATGGGTTTTGTGAAAATAGTGGCATTTAGGTGACTTGTAAGGAAAATATACAAAACGTACAAAGAAAGGGGTGTATGATGGAGATTTCTAAAACTAGTCATTCTTAATTCCAAATTCTAAAGCTAAGTAGTTTGATGAAATTGTGTCTTATACGCACGAATTTGGACACTTGGATCTCATGGAATATGATGTTGTTATATTATTCAAACTCTATTAGATCAAATCCAAGATTTAGTGGAAGACATCCACATGTTTAGGATCTAGGATTTGTTGGTTATGAGATCCACATATTTAGGATCTAGGATTTTTTGGTTATGAGATCCACTTGTTTAGGATCTGATCTCTTATTGTAACTCCTCTTCCTATATATCTAAATATGCGAGGATATCATCTAGCTTAAAAAGACAGATAGTTCAAAGTTCGGAAGTAAAATAATTAGAGATTTGAAGGAGAGGAAGAGAAGGATAATTGTAATCATTTGGATGTTGGAATAAAGAGCTTGTTGTTGCACATCAAGAGTTTTTCTATAGTATTCCTTGGCAATATATGCCAAGAGAGGTGAGCCCCCCTCTCTCTAGTATATGCTACCTAAATAGATTCCTTTCTGTTGTGCGATGTTATTTCATTAGTTGTTCATTTTAATTATTGTTCATTCCTTTATGCTCTTTCATTTTTGCAAATGTGGGTTTCCCTACAAAGTTAGGAATGAAGATTGGGTTTTATAAGTGATAAAAAAAACAATTGACACTCTTGATATCAATCAAAGTAATGTGGTTAATGATTGAAATATAAGTCCATTGACCTCAATTGAAATTTGTAGCATTTCATTTATGTAGTGTTTATTTTTAGTTTGATCAAGCTACAAGAATTAGTCAAGCCATGAAGTAGCTATCTTACCATTGTAACAGATAAATTGTATCCTTGAATCTGATTCTTGGAAGTGTCTTGTCAAGAAATCATTTTGATTCATCTTGCTTAGCTTAGAGTTAGTTTCCTACTCCTACATATATTTTGTCAGCATCTCACAAGTCTTTTGATACCAGATTAAGGAATTTAATGTAACAAAATTATGGTAATAGAATTGATTGGCATTTTTGGCATCATTTTCGGGGAGATGCTAAAGGGATAGGAATTGATAATTTGGTTTTCAGTCTTTTCATTTAAGAATATTTGCATGGAAAGGGGAATCTACTCATGTTAATAGATAACTTGGTGAGAACGAGGTCTTAGTAGCATGAGGTGTCCAACTACATTCATTGCTTTGAAATTTTGATTTGTGTATAGGTTTTAGTTTTTGGTTTAAATAACCTCCATACACTAATCCACGTGCAATATTGGGATTAGCAAAGCCAACAAGAAGAATCCAAAAAAGCTCAAGAATCGTTGATTGAAAGAGAATGTTACTTCAATAAATTTATGAAATGTTAGTGGCAATTGAAGATAGAGATACATCTCAGGGAGACATAGAGAAGACAAAGTTTCATGAGCCAGATTTAAAACAACCAGATTTAGAAGTATTCTTTGATGATCCTTGCCAATCTACAAAGTATACCAAAGAGACATGGACAACATTCGATGGAGAGTAGACATTGGAATGTGATATTTAATATTTTCTTGCAAGTTTGTACCCAAACCCTTTGTGCAAGAGACAAATGTTCAAATATTTGTAGGGTATGACAAAGGAGGGCATGAAGGTCAGTAAAAATCAAGAAGAAATCATAAGGGTGAGTGACTACATTGAAGAATGGTTTCAGAACATCATCATGCCAAATAATTCCTCCTTTCTTCAACATGTTTCGAAATCAAATCAAACAAGTTGGTTGGTTCCTCACATCTAAGAAGCTATTAAGGTACATCTTCCATACTTTGATATGAGTTTATTCCTAATATTATTTCACAAATGGCTTCACTAGAAATATTCCTATACTTGAGAAAAGGATCACCTTTTTCTCAAGTAGGGTAGGGTAGTGAATAAAATTCCAAACAAATGATTGGCTCTAAGTATATCCCAGTAGCCTAGCTTAACAATAAAAGGGGACATTCTCTAAGATCATTAATTATGGTAGCCACATATATCTCCTTCATATAGGGAAGATTTATTTTCCTCTTTTTTGGATCATCCTTAGTCTAACAGTCATTTCTTTGTAGTATGTAAAAATCTCATGCAAACTATAAAATAAAGGTCATTTAACCCCAACTCAGCATGTGCATTCGAAGAAGAATCAACCACAAAATTGCAAAAATTTTTGCAACTATTGAAAGGATAAAATATGTTAGCCTATGGTTTGCATTTATTTCTACAAAAATGAAGAGGAGCCAATCATCAATTTATTTTTGTAGGAAAATTCATGGAACTAGAGCTTCTGATTTAGCATTGAAAAATTGGAATCGCCCAAGTCTTAATGTTGTTGTATGTTCAAATGTAATTGGTAAACCTGAATCAAAGATTGTTCATTCTATAGAAGAATATCAGCTTGGCTAGGTTGTGTACATATCGAGAGTAAACCATGACTTGGAGGAGGTTCTAAACCAGCACAATATGGTTATGAATCCATCAAATCATGCCCAAGTTGATAGCATGAAGCTCCAACTCTTGGTAAAATATTTCTTTCAATTCACATCAATTTTAAAACAATGATATTCCAAGATCAATTGTGAATGAATGGAAATGACTCTTTCAAATAAAACACATGGTTTTTGCTGAGAAAAAGTGATCCATGTGGATATTGGTGACCACCCACCTATTCCAACTAGCTCCTTTTGACAGTTTTAGTTCAACACGTTCTTTTGTAATTATTTGTAATTGTGGGTTCTACACTTTCGGGGTCGTATGAATCCCTACACAGCTATTAGGTGGAGATTGGTGGTCATCCACCTAATCCAACTGGATTATTTTGAGATTTTTCATGTTAGTACATCTTTTTGTACTTCCAGGGCCATTTTGGGGCCCTGAACAATGTTTTTTTTTTTTTCTTTCAAATATCAAACTGTAAAGAGAGTTAGAGTTTGACGACATAATGTTTAGTTCTTGAAAATACCTTTCCAATGGACTATCACGTGCCTAAACCGAAGGTTGTATGCAAAGGTGACGACCCCGAGAATTTGAGGTACCTTACCTATTGGGGCCCACATAACGTTTGGTGTTTCATCTCCTAGGTTTAGATTTTTGGATGTATAAGGTTTTATAATTGAGGAGTAATGTTAAAAAGGTCAGTGGAGCCTCATTGTAATCTTTCTACTCAGACAAATGCACATAGTATCCACATATCTTCTCAGAGATCGCTACTACCATTTGAGAAAGTTGTTTTCAGTTATGCAGTTTTACAGTTTCAACCTATTTTATTTATTCAATAGAAGTTATTGGTCACTAGATATCTGTTGTTTTTTTTTGTATCTTTATGTTATTGTATTCAGTCTATTATTCACTTCATTCTTCTCATAAATTTGGATCAGTGGTATCATAGCAGTCTGCTCTTCATTTATTTTTCTTTATGCATGTCTGTGATAAGATCTAAGTACAAGAAGTTGGGACTTGAACTAGTCGAGCTTTTGTAGAATCAGCTCCGTCGATCATGACAACAACCCATGGGGGACGAAAAAAAATATGATGGAGAAGGATATCCTTTTAAAATGTTGCTCGAGGAATCCCTTGTATGAAAAAGGAATGAAATTATGGAAAACTTTGCAGAGATCCTTCGGTGGTTGCCCACAGGAGACACATCTTCATCAAGCGGCCATACAATCCCCTTCAAGGTACAAGTAAATTTTGATATTCCATTATTTGAAGGACTGATAGATGCAAATGTTGTAGATAAATGGTTTCATCTGCTTGAAGGGTATTTTTTGGTCCACAAGTTTTCCAATATGGAAAACATTACTTTTTCACTCCTCAAGGTCAACCCCCATGTTAAGGACTGGTGGGATACTTACTCTCAGCAAAGGGCCATAGAGGAATCTGTAATATTTGCATTCACCCCCACATGGGATTCCTTCAGGGATGCCATTAAATAACTGTACTACCCTGTTGGAAGCTACAAGGAATAGTACACAAGATGGACCACCCTATGTCAGGAAAGGGCCTGGACAATACGATATTTCACCAATATTTTCCATACCCTGTGCACCAAGTTGGGTATCAAAGAATATAAACATATATACATTAAAAAAAAATGGAATTTTTAAACATCGCATCATTGGGTATAGATTATAGATATGCTATCAAGATCGAGCATAAATTTAAGCAGAAGAGGCAAGAGTTTGGATCTACAAACTCCTCATAGTTAAACCAAAACAAAGGCAGTCCCAACCCACAAAACAAGGGACAAAGAAAATATGGACACTCTCAGGACAATCGGTCAAAGCTGCATCACAATAAGGGTAATGAGGAGTCGAAGGACACGGGAAAGTGGTGTGAATACCATAAAATCCCTTTGCACAACACCAAATAATGTCTCTCCAAGAAGTCACTAGTGGTCGAGTTAAAAGCTTCTGAGTTAGAGGTAGATTCTTACTCCGAATCAAATCCAGAAGGAGGGAAGAATATTATCTATTCCTAATCCAACACCACTGTCACTACCACCAAATTCCATCCAAGAAAACCCGAAGAACTAGAGGAATGGGAACACCTTTTCCACTCACATATGTTGGTAAAGGGGGCTCCGCTTCATTTCATTGTCGATAGCAACAGTCAAAAGAACTTGATCTCAACAGAGGTCATCAAGCGGTTGGACCTTCCAATGACACCACCCCCACAACCCTACACCTTCGGTCGGTTATTCAAGGAAGAAATCTTTGCATCATCCAATAATGTCGTCTTCCCTATGACATCAAGCCCTTCAAAGATGAGGTATTGTGTGATATTTCTCCCTTTGAAGTTTGTGATGTTCTTTTAGGACTGCCATATTTTTGGAAGTGACATGATGTGTATGAGTCTATACCCCACAATGCTATGATTACTTTGGGTAGACAATTGTACAGGATACCAGAGGTAGTGTTGCCTACCGCTATTTCTTTAATCTCTACTAAGCAATACAGTAAGGTCATTTTACAGACCAGGAAGTTCATCTCCTTTGTGATCCATGATCATAGTAAGAAGAAGGTTGCCTCCACTTCCATGACCTATACATAGAGACTCTCTTTGCAGCAGAAGAAAGTGGACAAAATTGTGGAAGATTACAAAGAAATATTCTCCTCACCCACTGGGGTACCCATGCACTGCCATGTCAAGCATCCAATTGATCTAACCCCTGATGCACCTCTACCTAATGGAATAGTTTATCATCACTCACTAATAGAAAGTGAAGAAATCAAGCGTCGTATCCAAGAAATTATTCAAAAGGGGTACGTAAGACCCAACTCCTGCCCTTGCAGAATCCTGATTGTACTTGTGCAGAAGAAATACGAGACTTGGTGGCTCTGCATTGATTACAAATCATTGAACAAAATCACAGTTAGGAATTGGTACCCAATTCTCTGAATTGATTACCTTCTTGACCAACTCAAGGGGGCCAAGTTCTTCAACAAGATTGACTTAAAGTATGGATACCACCAAGTTCCCATTGAACCGACTGATGTATAGAAGATAACTTTCAAATATAAAGAAGGTCTCTTTGAATGGTTGGTCATGCCCTTTGGCCTAAAAAATGCACCAACAAATTTCATGAGGTTGATGGATAATGTATTGAGACCCTTCACCAACTCTTTTGTGGTGGTATATCTGGATGATATCCTCATCTTGAACATAAATTGGGAGGAGCACATACAACATATTCAATAGGTTTTGGGAACTCTATGGTAGAAAAAGATATATGCCAACTTGGAAAAAATCTCCTTTGGCATGAACAAGGTCCAATACTTGGGCTACATTGTTGATAAACATGGGGTACATGTGGATCTAGCTAAGATCCAAATAATTTGTGACTGGCCAGCCCTGACCACACTAACTGTGATTTAGATCTTCTTGGGACTTACAACTTCTACCAACAGTTTGTGTTGGGATTATCCCCTATTCCATGGGCCATCAACCAAGTGACAAGGGGCAGAGGAAAGGAAAATTCATGTGGGGAAAGGAACAACAACGAGAATTTGATGATCCAAAGCATCACTTGTGCTCATCTCGAGTACTCTCCTTACTTGATCTGTAACAACCATTTGAGATTGAGACTGATGCATATGAATATATTGTAGGTGTATTTCTCGCTCAACACTGTCATCATGTAGCATACCATAGTGAGACACTCTCATATACTATCCGAAAATACCCCACCTATCACAAGGAAATGTATTCCATTGTAAAATCATTCAGTTAATGGAAACATTACATTCTGGGAAGGGAGACAATCATCCACACTAGTCACAAGCCTCTGCAGTTCATACAAACATAGGGGAAGTTGCAGAATGACCACCATGAAAAGTGGTCCACACACTTGCAATAGTTCCATCTCAACATCAAGTATAAGATATGGATCACAAGTATTGTCATTGACTGCCTCAGTTGAAATATCCTGGATGCACTCACAACCCTATTCCATTCTCATGGGCATGAGGCAACTGAGTGGCCATAACTTTATAAGAAAGATCTTGACTTCACCACCACCTATCATCTCTTGGGTATAGGCATGAATGTCACCAATTTTCACATTCAGGATGGAATTTTATGTCATCTTGTCGACCTCTATGTTCCTGCAAGTGAGCGTCCAAAGTTTATTTGGGAGGCTAACTATAGTCAAATGGTAGGACATTTTGGCGTGGAGAAAATTTTGGTCATTTTACATAAATATTTTTATTAGCCAAAACTTGGACAGGACGCCAACATTTATATCAGATCTTGAACTTCCTATGGGATGCCAAGCCATCTGTTAGCACAAGGGTAGACCCAGGGTTCATCTCCAAGAGCACACCAACAATCCCTAGCTACTAGCCCTTTCGAAAACACCTGTGAAGTAGATGTAGTCTCACCCTAAGCATCTATGAGGGGGTTGCATGACAGAGATGTCTACAACTAGGGGAATATCAAGTGGATATAGTACAACAACAACACAACATGCATCTATCACTTATCAAGATAGATATACCCTTCACAGTTATAGATCTGATCTAATACAACAATGCAATTAACAATATAATAGTTGAAGAGATCAAATCATCAACCAAACAAACAACACAAGATGTACGTGGTTCACCCTCTCTCTAGGGATATGTCCATAGAACTGTGCTATATTATATTGATGCAAAGCATATAGTTCTTGTCTGCACTCTCAACTCGCTTATATTATTTTTTCTTCTCTCTTTCTCTCCCCTCCCTATGCACCCAGCTGTAGGACCTGACCTTCACACACAGCTGAATATCTTACAATACAAGAAGGCTCTCTCTCTCAGTAGTTCCCTCTCTCAATACAATAATATCTCATCACAAAAATGGAGCTAGATTGACAACAATATCCTACCAACCCAAAGTACCAACCCAACCTAGGCCCTTTAGACCTATATTTATACATTAAAATAATTCACCGATAGCCCTAGGCTGAAACCTAGGTGCCAAAACCCTAGATACCAAAACCCTAGGCATCTAAACCCTAGGTCAACTTGACCCGCGTTTTCTAGGCTTCGCCAACCTGTCTTTCCTTTCCTCTCGCGTGATGCTCCAAAGAATCCAATGGTGGACTTTTCCCACTTGCTGAGTTGTCTTCGATCCTTCTTCCTTAATTATCTATCATCCCCGATCTCCTTTCATCCAACGATTCACTTTTTCCATACTTCACTTCATATTTTCTGCTCATCTGCTCACTTCAACCCAATGACAGTTACTATGTCTTTCACAAAATTCTCTTTTCACCTTTTCTTTCTTGATCTTCTCTCTCTTTCATAACCAAGGGCCAACATGCCCCCAACACTCACCTATGACTCATCTCGAGGCACTTTAGATCTCATCTCTCTCTTTTTATTTGACTTTGGACTACACAGGGTAGCCTTTTCTTTATGCTCTATGCCTCCTTCTCATCCTTGTGTAGACTATCTTTTATGTTTCTGGTACCTAGTTTCAACTGCACCTGGTACCTATACCCTTTTCATCTTTCTCTTACTGAGGTGTGTGAGGAAGCTGGTTGTCATAGTACAACTTCAACTGACTCCCATATACTAATCCTTCCTTCCATTCTCCCTTCAATGTTTTCAGTTGCGCAACTCCCCCTTCGGTAATATAAGAAATCTCATACGGTCCAAGCCAATGCATTCTGAACTTCCCAAGATGTTTCTGGAACTTACTGTCGTACACTAGTACTAAGTCACCTCGCTTGAATTCATTCTTTTTGATGTGCCTGTCATGATAAGCCTTCTCTCTTTCCTTTTGAACCTTCTATTGGAATCCTGCAATAAATCTGTCTTCTTCCAGTTCAACCAACTATGCAAGCCTCTCTTGAACTACTCTAGTATCATCCATGTGTGTAAAAGCAACAATTCTTAGCCTTGGTACTAAATACTCCATTGGAATAACAACTTCAAGACCATAAACCAATTTAAAAGGGGTCTCCAGTGTTAATTTCTTGCAAGTGGTTCTATAGGCCCATAGTACTGCAGGTACTCTTAAATCCCAATCATATCTATTCACATTGCATATCTTCGTTAATGTTGTCTCCAAGATCTAGTTGAATTCTTCAATTGTTCCATTTGCTTGTGGATGGTAAGGTGTACTCTTTTGATGGTGGACTGCAAATTCTTCAGTCAGAGATTCGACTGTCTTATTGATGAAGTGTGTGCCTTGATCACTCATAAGGATCTTTGGGCATCCAAACCTGGTTATTATGTCATCAAATATAAAACATGCAGCTACAGTTGCACTACAGTCCTTAACTTATCTGGCTTCAACCCATCTAGTCAGGTATTCTATCGTAGTACTTATGTACCTTTGTCCTGTGTGCTTCCCTAGTGGGTTTATAGGTCCCACGAAGTCAATGACCCACTTTTCAAATTCTTGTAGGGTCATCTGTGGTACTAATGAAATTTAATCTCTTCAGGATGGTTTTCCATCTCTCTGGCATACATCACAGGCTCGGACATACTCTTTAGCATCTCTGTGTAAGGTAGGCCACCAAAGGCCATCTCTCAGAACCTTCTACGCAGTTGCTCTCCCTGCATAATTTCCTCCTATGATGCCTTCATGAGCTTATGTGAGGATCAATGGGTGCTCTATCTCCATTAAACACCTCCTTAATATCTCATCGGGTCCCATTTTGTATAGTTGACCAACTATAATTGAAAAGTCTGCAGCACGCACCACTAACTGTTTCTTCTAGGGAATTGTGTACTCACTAGGTGCCATTCCTGTTGACAGAAACTAGACTATGTATGGGAAATGGTCGTCAATCTTTCTAATGGTGAGCAGTTGTGCATCGGACAATGTATCCTCCAAACTGGTGGGTTCTTCACCTTGTTCCAACCTCGACGAGTGGTCAAGGCCCTTCTTCATTCTTCCTGGCTTAACTATGATTTCAAAATCATATTCTTGAAACAAAAGAAGCCATATTCATATTCACCCCCCCCAACACTAGCTTGTTGACTAGGTACTTCAACGCAGAGTAATCTGTGAACATTTTAAAGTGTCCTCCTAGTAAGTAGTAGCAGAATTTTTGTAGCGCATACACCATGGCTAGTCCTTCTCTTTCGGTGGTGGTGTAAATAATTTTCAGTTGTAGATAGCTTCCTACTAGCAAAAGCTAATGGATGGTCGATATCCCCTTCTCCAAGTTGTGCCAATATTGCTCCTAATGCAATATAAGACGCATCGACGTGCACATGAAATTATTTTCTCCAATCTGGAAGAACCAGAATAGGCACAGTAACCATCTTTTGTTTCAGTGTGTCGAAGCTCATCTGGCATTCTTCTGTCTAGCTAAACTAACAGTATTTCTTCAACAACTTCTCCATAGGTGTTGTAATCTGTGCATATCCTTTGATGAATTTCCTGTAATAGTCAGTATGTCCTAGTGCAGTGCATAGTTGTTTGACTGAAGTAGGAGGCAACAAATCAACTATAATTACAATTTTTGATGGGTCAACCAACAATCCCTACTTCCATACAATATGTCCTAATAGTACAAATGGTGAGAAGAAGATGCACTTCTTCAGATTTAAAGAAATTTGGCATTGCCTGCATTTATCCAATATTGGCCTTAGACATTGAATATGGTTTTTCAACAAACTAAACACAATACAGTCATCAAAATATGCTTCTAAAAATTTATGCAAGAAATATTTGAATGCTTCTACCACCACCTTGGAAAATATGGCTGGGGAATTCTTCAGTCCAAATGGAATCAATTTATATTGGTAGGATCCCCATTCTATGGAAAACGTGGTCTTGTGGTGGTCCTCCTTGGCAATCTAGATCTGATGGTATCCTGAAAATCCATTTGTAAAAGAATATACCTCCTGGCCTCCCACATTATCTAATACTTCATCAGTGAATGGTGTAGGGAAAGGGTCATGCAAACAAGCAACATTCAACTTCTTTAGATCCATGTAGATCCTGATCTCGCCTTCCTTCTTGTCTTGTACCACCATAGGCCTAATCCACTCCAACTCTTCGACAGGTTCTATAATCCCTGCTTCTAGCATTCTGTCGAGCTCAATCTTCACTTTTTCCTTATATTTCGGGTTCAATCTGTAGGGTCTTTGCTTGATTGGCTTCACACCTAGTTTCAAAGGTATCCTCATCTCTCCCATAGGACCTTTGATACATTTCATATCAGTGAACTTGGTTGAAAACAAATCCAGATGTTCATCCAGCAACTCTGTAATCTTGTCAATGGTAGCAACATCCGAACAATCTCTGACATTGGCAAGATTCGGTGTCTCCTCCATCCCAATATTGACTTTTTTAATCCTGATTGGTTGACCAATAAATGGTAGCTCCACTCCTGGTCCTTCCACATATATTTGACCTTTTGTTTCAGTGATGTTTACCTTCCTGGGGTCATCATCGTTAGCATTGATGTTGTATCAATTCTGCAATTTTTGGAGAGGCACAGTCCATTTGTCCTCTTCTTGTTCCATAGAGAGGCTAGATGCCTCCTCGAATACCTTCTTTATCACAATCTGTAATTCTTGGTCTACTGAAAGATATTCACTTTCAAATAAAAAGGTGGTTACAAAATTTTGAATCATACCTTTCCAGTCTGCAATGATGAGGCATAGTTCTGCTTGAAGGTACCAGTTGATAAGGGTCGTATCCAATGTGTTAATGAATCTGTGCACCCATTTTTCTCGAGGGATGTTGCTCCAATCCTCTTTGCAGCTTCACACATGGTCCTTTGGGAAACTTCGACAAGTATACCTTACTTCACAATTGACTGCTTGTGCCTAGAACCGTGTAGTCATCAAGATTCGACATTGTGCCCAGTCTATAATATTACTTTTGTGTGTCCCCCACCATCTTGCTGGTGTGGATTTCAGGGCCTCATCCATTTCCAACAGCCTCTGTTGTGTTGGTACATTTGCTTCAAAATCTGATAGGAAGGCTTCTAAAGGGTTTATACCATCAAAGGTGGGTAAGTTACTTACTGTTGTGTCGATCTAGCGGAATTCTATGGTTAATCTAGCACATCTTCTAGTGGATACTTCATACATCTGGTTATGCCATTTTTCCAGTGCTTCTTATGAATTTGATGAACACATGATGTCACTTTTCCAGCTCAGATTCCCATCGACTGTAGGGTTGATGTAATCCCACTGTATGGATGTCAGTTTGTATATGTTTTGTAGTGAATATGTGTTGTCTTCTTCTTTGATGGGCTCTGTGTATCATTGACCTTCATATGGATCTAAAGGTGCGATGAACCTAAGGCCATCCTTTTCAAAATTCATGAATCTCTTATTTAATTCAACAACAGTAGATTTATCAAAGCCCCAATCAATTCCTAACAACGCAGGGTAAGGACAACTATTGTCAACTATTTCAATTACCTCAAAATATGCAAATGTTCTTACTCCATCGATGTCCACAGGGACATGCTCCAATCATCCAAATGGGCGGAAAGCTTGCTGATTAGCCATCCTAAGCCTGATAGGGGAGTAGATCAACTTCGGTTTTCCCATCTGTGCCCAAGTTTGCTTCGTCATGACATTGACCTCCGACCCTAAGTCGAGGACTACATAGTCTATCTCATGCTCTCCTATTTGGTCATTCAAATGTAATTCCTTATTTTTCCTTCACTTCTTACCAATTTGGTGTACTACCCTATTCAGTAAGGGTTCTGTATTTCCTAGTGCATATTGTCTAATTAAGTTCTGTAGATCTTGCACATCGTTCTCGTCCTGAATTAACTTAATAAAAGTGTATAAAAAGTCCATGAGCTTGCTTACCTCTTTTCCTTCTCTTGGTGAAGAATACTGATCAAATCCGTGAGGAATTCCATGCTCTCTTATTTCTGGCTGTGTTTTTTACAAGTAACCTTGATCTGCTTTGAATTCTTGTCCTACTTCCTCAAAGATTTGTCTTTCTTTATTTGCATTAAAGCCTTGGGCCTTCTTTGTGGCCTTCCTAATACCCGATTCTTTGCATGCTTTCCTTGAGTCATTCTATTCTCTCATGTAGCAGTGCCTCCTCTGGTTATGACAATGACTCTAGGGTCTCCTCCACGAGGTTCATCATATATCAGTTGCTCTTGTGGGTTCTGCTGAGGTCATTATTTTTCCTGAAGCTTAGAAAGCACCACATGACATTCTTCTATAACATGGTCAAGTGAGCTGCAGTAGCTGCAAGTGGTACAAGGGTTCTGACAAACCCTTGCAAGGTGTCCTGGTTGTGTGAAGTTGTAACATATAATCTGTCCTTGGCCTTGACTCATTCCTCCTCCTCCTCCTCTTCCTTTGAATCCACCACGAGGATTGAAGTTTCCTCTTCTAGGAGAGTTATACTGTGTAGCATTTCCCTCTTGCTATACCTCTCCTTGGATATTATATATGTCTCTTGATTTTTCGTGCATGAGATCATAGGCCCTACAATCTCTATCATCATGTCCTATAGACTTACAGAATGTACAATATAATTTTTTAGGTGTTTGGACATACTTCTGCATGTAATAGAACTCACTTGTGTGGTGCCTATTTCTGCATACTTCGTACCTAGGCAGGTGTTGGCAGCCAATTCACATTTTTCCACTGCCTTATAAGCTGCCTACACCAGTGTTTCACAAACCTTAATTTTTCGTCGCAATTCTCAAATAAAACGACACTTTTATTTTTGCGCTATTTGCACACTTACCTTCGTTTTTGTTTACACGACTGTAAGCGTGAAAACTTGGTCTTTCAAAGTCGCATTAAAATCATTATTGAAATGTCGTTATCATTCTTGTCGATATGCCCACCTGTGTTTACATTTTACTTATCATTATACAATTGGCAAAGACCTTTTGATCTGTACTCATTTCACATTCTTCGATTGATTGTGTAATTTTGTTTCATTGAGTTTGTGATACATTGGGGATTGGATTTGCATGTTATTTGATCAATCTACTTGGCACATTGGTTAAAATCTTGGCATGAATCGTTCTATACACCGCATGTCACATAGTCCAACCATTGGTATTAGTTTCGATTTATTTGTTTGGTTTTGAAACTATAACTTTTGATCGTACGAATGGTTTATCCACTTACCAAAGGTTTCAAGTGATTGATTGAAGTGGCATGGTTGTAACACATATGTGTTGAGATTTGAATAGTTGAAAGCGTCGGTGGTTGTACCATGGTAATGACTATTTTTCATGGCAGAAATAGCTCCACCACCTTCGCACGATGTCATTAATGCCTTCCATTGTCCCTGTTTCACCTCTGCTAGCATCGGGTAAGCCTTCGAGCGTTCTACTCCTGTTTGTGCTACATTTAAACCCTAGCTCGTTCACATCACTTACCGTCTGCTCGGCTCTATGGCACCAATGGTGGGAATTGAACCGAACAGTAGTCAAGCCCTGCTACTATTTGATAACGCCCGGAAAGATTTGCAAGATAATGGTTGGCTCACGTTTGTACAGAGGTTTGAGGGTTTTAATCTAGTTGTTGCATAGCAGTTTACCCTGACTTTTGATGGCTGTAGAGCCAAAGTAGGTGACATTCAACTTGAAATCGGTGAAGAGTTTATTAGCTCTTCCACGGGGTTAGCAGCCATGGGCCAACGATGGTTTAAGAAATCTAAAGTTGAGGAGGTGCCATGGCCATTATTGTTCCTCTTGCGGAAGGTCACATCCTGTGACAGAGGTATGCCCATTTCCATGCTTAAACCAAGTTGGCATGATCTTTTGATGGTGGTTAAACAATCCGTGACCTGTGAGGATCAGTATGGACTGGTTTTTCTTTATCACCTTCGACTGTTAATGAATTTTATAGGTTATCCGTTGAACATGCCATTTTATTTCCAGCGTAGTCTTTATAAAATGGCTAAGAGGTTTAAACGAGAGAAGGCCGATAGTAGCTTGTTCCACCATGGCCTGATCAGACTCATCATTGTTAACCACTTAAACCTCCACGGTGATAGTTGGCAAGATTTTGTCTCTCGAAATGGTTTTGCTGATACAGAGCCTATCCAAATTGACAAGCTTGTGGTTAGTGAAACTAAGGTTGGGCCACCCGTGCCTTTCCATGTCCTATTGCCCTCTCCCAAACCCTCGGTCGACCCTGATATCGACCTACCCGACGTCTTAGCAAACAAGGTTGAGGCTATAAAAAAGCCTGTGAGTAAAAAGGTTAAAGGTAACCCTACTGTCGACGGAAAAGGTAAAAAGAATGCTCGACTTATATCGAGACTTGCTAGGAATAAACCTAAACCTAGTGTTGAGCAGAAGCCTATAGTCCTCAGTGAAGACTCTGACTCTGACATTGAACGCTTCCTAGCTAGTGAGTACCCTTACTCCCAAGGTCTGTGCTCCGAGCCACCCTATGACTTCATTTCTAATTTCCCCCCGTGCTTAAAGAACAATCCTAGTTACCTAGGGATCAAGCTTCCTAGTGAAACCCTCGGTGATTTAACCAAACCCTCACCTGCAATTTTGAAGCCCGGGCAGTCGTCATGAGACCAATGTAATGTGTGGTTGGAACTCTACTATACCGACGTTCCCTTATTACAGTCGAAAATCAAATCATTGGAAAACCAAGTTGCACTGTTGACAAGCCAAAGGGACAAGCTTCAAGCAAATGAAAAGAAGCAGAAAACCACTGGTTCCATCGTATTTAGGAATGTCGAATTGGTTACAGCCTTCATCAATTCCAAACTGTTATGACCAAGTTGTCTGCTCATCATCCAGGTATGAATTTAGATATCAATTTCGTTTTGTGAATTGCTAGGATTAATATAATGATTTGAGTTTGGTTTTCAAATAGCTCTGTCCATCATTCGAAATTACTCTGTTATAGCCATATCAAAAGTGGTTATGTTGTTCATCCTGTACATTGTTTTCGTTTTGCTAAAATTAAATCAATGGGTTTGATTCGTTTGTCTATTGGTTTGAGTTAACGAAATCAATGGTTTGCTTTTGATTGGATTTTATTTGTGTCTGACCTGAACAAGAGGTTTTTATGCTAAAATTAGAGCACGATTATGTTTCGATTTGATATGATTTCGTTGTGGTTGGATCACATCGACCCTGATTTAGTTTTTATGATTCAATTTTGGAACGACTTCATAGGATTGAATTGGCTTGATAAATACGATGTAGTTCATTAAATTAGAAAAACGACTCTGTTTGTCAACATTTTCATTTGGATTTGGATTATATTTGACCTGTGCAAAAAGATCTTTTTGCCGAAATCATGGAACTGTGTTGATGCATAATGACTATGTTAAACTCAAACTGTTCGATTCGCTCTTGTTTTGATTGGATCGCTGCGTATCTTGAGTTAGCACGATTGGTTTTTTGAGTTGGATTCGTATTGAAAATAGACTTGATACTGCTCTGTTGATTTTAATTTTCAAAACGATGTTTGCTAAACTCAGATCGACATATGTTATCTCTAATTGAACTCGTATGAGAAAATTCGGTTAATAGTTCATTTTGAAATGAATGATTTCATTGAAAGTCAATTGGTTCTGTCTGGCCCCGATCGGCAACACAAACGATGGATGATTCCCACATATCCTGTTATGAACTGATTAATTCTATTATGATTTCATTTGTGATAATTTACACATCAGTTTTGATTTAATTTGCTAATGGCATGGATCGTTTGTTTATGTTAATACAGTTATATCAATTTGAAAATGATCTTGTTGTTTTCGATCGTGTTTCCTATTGATGGATGAGGCAGCATAAACGATTGCCTATGATTTGTTTAACTGTATCGATTTCAATTTGATATGAAAATGATTTCATTACTATTCGATACGATTTTGTATACCTGAATTAGTAACAAATTAAACAGAGCGTACCCATCTCTATTATCATTTGGTTGAATACGATTTAGTGTGTTCGATTTGCATACAAGTGTCGATTTCCATGATACTTTTAGCAATCAAATATTTTTATAGTTTGAATGCATTTTCTAAGATTTGAATTGATTTTAATATGATTCTGTGTTAGATTTAGACCAGCTACAGAATCGTGAGATTCTGTAGCTAGTCTTTAGGATTAGATTTTTATCATTTTCATTAGCAAAATATCCTCTTAACTTGCCCTTTTTTACCTCTTTCAGGTACATTCGAATTGCATTGGACATGCTATGGCAGTTTGGGAGATATTTGTGTGATATAGTTTTTATTTTTAAGTTGTTATTTTGAGCGAGAGATAGAAACTTGGGATATTTTCCCAGATTTGTGTAAACAGTTTTGATAACTTCCACAGAGATGTTTTACCCTGTGGGAGGTCTTTAAATACTTATTATTTTTTGTAATAAGAATCATCCTCACTTGTGGGAGAACCAGGCTATGGATTTCTGATACAGAATGAGATGAAAGTTGATGTTTTGTTACAGCTTTCGCTTTCATAATATCAATCGTTTGTTTCAAGTTTATGTATATCAGTTTGCAGTTGATTATAGACTACTTTAGCTATCATAATCTATTGCATGATGATATGTTTTGATTAATGTGTTATCCATATCTGATCTCTTACATTATTTTAAAGTACAACAATCATTTTGTTTCAGTTAATGAATCACATATTTCTCTTCTTTGTTAATTGAATCATTTTGTATAGATCTTTGCATACAGATTTATCTAACTGTGAAGATTTATAAATCATAAGATTGTTGTAAAAATTTCATGCCTTGTTTGTCCTGTAATTATATTTGAAGAGCACAACAGCTTCTAGTTTACGAGAGGCTCGTGGATAATTCAGTGCGGGTTTCCTCCCTCCAATCAGCTAAGACAATCATTACATTCCGGACAAACCTGGAGCATTTCTCCAGGTCAGTTTGTTATTTATTTAATAGTTAATTTGTTAGTATAGTATAAGTAGTTCAGTTAGGTATATGTTTAGTTTAGATTTGTAGTTTGAGTTAGTATTTTAGTTGTTTAGTTTAGTTAGTTTTTGTTTTATTTCTTTTCATAAAATTATAAAATCAGAAAACAATAGCTCTCACTGTCTTAGGACAGAATACCAATGAGTTTTTCAGGTTTTTTTCAAATCTGTAAATTGTAAATTTTGTACATTTGTGAATAAGATTTATTTCAATTACTAGTTAGATATTTAATTTCTTAGAGTTAGAATAGTATTAGATAGTAGATTGTATATATAATAGTTAGATTTGTTTAGTTTGTTTTAATAGTTATTTTTAGTTAGATTAGTTTATTAGTTTGTTTTAATAGTTATTTTTAATTAGATTAGTTAATTTAGAGTAGTTTTCTTTTGTTTTTGTAGGACTTAGATTGGCTAACGGAGCCACTAAACCCGTCAGGGTGGTTCATCCCAAACGGCTTGGGTTATGTAGACAACCCCGGACTGGTTCCACTCTCCCAGTTGACGGACGATCAATTTTGCCCGTCAACAAATGGCACTAGAAGGAGGGCCTGAAATTAATTAATGGCATGAGGCGGTCGCAAGACTCCTCCACCACCTAATCGCTCACCTATAGTGACTAGAAGCCATTCAAACAATAATATTCCCCTTCAAACAACAATCACATCAACTGACGATCCATGGATCATAGTTGAGCCAGCAACCCCTAATCCTACAGGTGGTGACATACAAGAGATTGTTCGTCAATCTCTCATAAGAACACATAGTGCCTTAGCCCGTTTGAGGCAACCAAACTGTCCGTTGGACCAACCTTTGGATTTCTCTGATATCAGAGAACAATTAGGAGGCACTAATCTCACTGTGAATCCTACAGATGCAATCCTAAATCCTACGACAGGAGGATATGGGATACCTCCTTCACCACCTCCATCATCTCCTTCCGCTTCTGGAGGAGATTCCTCTGACGAAGGTAGTTCCCCTTCTCAGCCTTCCACACCCACTACACCAATGGAAAATTAGAACAACCCTGCTAGACCTTGGCTTGATCAGGATGCCGTAGCTGTACCTGGAGCTCAACATCCTTTACCTAAACATCCGGAGAAATGGCTTCCCAAGTTTGACCCTGACTCAAAATAGATCGCTGAAAATCACATTAAAAAGTTTATGTTAGCCATAAGACTCTACAATGTCGAACATGAAGACGTATTCTGTAGGTTGTTCCCCTATACTTTTGAGGGCAATGCATCCACCTGGTACTTTTCCCAGCAACCCCATACCATCGTGTCTTGGGAAAAGTTTGAGTCATGCTTTTTAGAAAAGTTCGGAGACGGTAAGCCTCCGGAAGTCCTAGTCATGGACCTTTCTAGCTTAAGAATGAACCCAAAAGAAAAAGTTAAAGACTTTAATCAAAGATTCTTAACACTCAAAAATCGAATCCCCATGGATTCCATGCCCGCCGAGAATCTTATAATAGCATACTACACTAAAGCTTTGCATCAAAGTATAGCTATTTGGGTTAAAAGATCTAAGAAAGCCACGTTGTTAGAAGCCTTCGAGGAGGCCAGCCAGATTGAAAAGGACATACTTAGCCTTAAAGACTCTACTAGCAACAAAACATAGACTAGTTCTTCTTCCAAAAAGAAGATCGAAATTCTCCCCAGACCTACTCAAAGCAAAACACAACCTGAAAACACTGATTTAGAAAACTTAACTAAAGTTGTTCAAAAACTGTCAAATCAAGTTATAGATTTAAAAAGGACAACCGAAGAAGCTTCCTCGAGAAAAGGGCCTTACAAACCCCCGTTCCGGAAGCCTTTTTCTACCAACCGACCTAATCCAACCACCAAAGGCCTTAATCTAGAAAGTCTGCAATGCGCCCTTCAAACAATTCTAGAAGCCAAAGATAACTTGATGCCTCCTGAGATTCCTGAGGAGGTAGTTGAACAAGAGACAGTTCAAGAAGAGGAGTCTTCTCCAAACATTTTTGGACACTTCTCGGATAGTATCTTTCAAGCTAACTTTGAGACAATTCATCCTTATAATACCAGGAGTAAGACAACCAACAAACCTTCTTCTGAAAACACTACAACTTCGCCTCCAAAGCAATCTAAACCAGCTAAGACTAATCAGAGCAATGTGAACCCCAACTTAGATTATGATGTAGTTGAAGATCTTAAAAAGTTGAGAGCTAACATTTTTGTTTATGAGTTATTGAAATTTCCATTTCTTCTACAAAAAATGTTACAGAATATCTCAGAGAACGGAAAAAATGGTAATTCAAGTGGTAACAAGGTTGTGCAGAACAAAGTTACTCAGAAAACTTCCACCAAAAACAATCCTGATCCTCAAGATAAAGGAAGCCTTCCCGTAAGTAATGTAAATAATGTAAATAATGTAGATAAAGTAGCTTTAGAAACTACAAGTAAAAAGCCACAAGCTACCACTCTTAGTACTCGCAAAAATGTACCTCCATTTTTGTTAACTTTCGAAATATTTAATAGAAACGTGCACAATTGTATGGTAGATTCAGGAGCGTCATCCAATGTGATGCCATGGTCTGTATGCCAGAAGATTAACACCGAAGTTGAATCATCTACTTTAAAAATCATACAACTTGATTGGACAAATGTTAAAGCTATAGGCGAACTAAAGAATGTGCTTATAAGATTATCGTCTAACCCCAAGGTTCATCAAGTCATTGATATAATTGTTGTGGATATTGCAGAAGTGTATGGTTTGTTTTTAAGTAGGGACTGGTCGGAGAATCTACATGGTTATTTCGCGACAAATTGGTCTCATCTATGGCTTCCAGAGAACGACAAGCCTAACAAGATCAAGATAAATCGTGAACGCTACCTTAAGTTCACGATCGCAGATTTGAACGATCCCAACAAACCATTTACACCTTCTGCTGATTCATCCGAAGTACAAGGGATGGACACCTTTTTCGACAATTTCATGGCCGAGGCTTCAACTATCACCAATCCAGAACAATAGTCTGAGATTGTAGCATATGTGCAGCCAACAACTTCTATGCAAGATGGGAATCAAATTTGGTCTCTTTATTTCGACAGGTCAAAGTCCAAAGAAGGAGCTGGCGCAGGCTGCGTTATTATCGATCTGACAGGTAACAAAACATTGATTGCATGTAGGTTGGAATTTTAATGTACTAATAATACTGCAGAATATGAGGCTTTACTGCAAGGTCTCAGAAAAGCTTTAGATATGAACATTCAAAATTTGTCCGTCTTTGGCGACTCCGAAATAATGGTTAGATAGGTAAGAGATTCTATCCACTGTCTGTCTTCGCATCTTAAAAGCTACCAATCCGAGGTATGGAATTTAATGAATAAGTTTGCTGCTTTCAATATAAATTCTATTCCTAGATTGAATAACTCTAAAGCTGATCTATTAGCTAATGTAGCTTCTAAACTCTTTCCTGTAGAAGGCTTGTCCCCAGATGCATTCTTCGTCGAACTATTGTTCCGGCCATCCATTCCTGACAACATCATGAACTAGAGAGTCTTTGATGACGATCAACAAATCATTAACTTTCTGCACATGGAAGAAACTTTTGACGAACATACACACGACGACAATTTGCGCGATTTCACGGTAATACCAGATCTGAGAACTCCTGAATCTTCGTCGGACATGGTAAACTCGATCCCTAAATTTGTAGTTAGGTTAGAGAAGTTTTATGATCTTCAAGATAAATTTAAAAAGTCATTCAACTGTAAAACCAATAGTTCCTCATTATCATATGAAAAAGTAAACTTAGGAACCAAGGACAATCCACAGTGCATTAATCTAGGGTTGGGGTGTTCTCAACAAGAAAAAGTTGCATTTATTAAATTGTTCAAAGACTTTAAAGATGTATTTGCATGGACATATGATGATCTTAAAACTTTCAACCCCAACATCATACAACATGTCATTCCTATGAAGCCCCAAACCTTACCCTTTCAACAAAAATTGAGAAAAATGCACCCTAAGCTCGAACCGACCGTTTAAAAATAATTGAATAAGCTCCTAAATGCTAAGATAATTTTTCCTGTTAGACACACTCAATGGGTTTCTAACCTTGTCCCAGTCTGGAATAAAAGTGGGGAAATCTGACTCTGTGTTGATTTTCGAAATCTTAATAGAGCATCTGATAAAGACAACTATCCTGTCGCACCCGTGGAACAGATCCTTCAACAGGTATCTGGTTCTGAGAGGCTATCCTTACTGGATGGTTTCTCGGGGTACAACCAAGTCCTGATGTCTCCACCATATCAACTTAAAACTACCTTCTGCACCCCGTGGGGCACTTATGCTTATCGAAAAATGCCCTTTGGATTGATTAATGTTGGTGCCACTTTTCAGAGAGTGATGGACATCGCTTTCAGAGGCCTAATAAATCAGTCCGTTGTAGTTTACTTAGATGATGTGACTGTATTTTCTAAAAACAAAAACGATCATCTAGCTCACTTACGAGCCGTTCTACAGTGATGTCGTAAATACAACATTTCCTTGAACCCTAAAAAATCCATCTTTGCAGTAGAACAGGGTAAATTCTTAGGATTCATTGTGTCAAGAGAAGGGATGATTATCGACCCCGAAAGGACTCAAGTCATCACAAAACTTCCCCCTCCTATGTCCAAAAAATCTATGCAGTCTTTCTTAGGCCAGATTAACTTTGTGAGAAGATTTGTCCCCAGTTTCTCCGAAATGGTTATGCCTTTGTAGAACCTAATTAAGAAAGACACCCAGTATCAATGGGGACCTCTAGAAAATCAAGCTTTTAATGAAATAAAGAAGGCCATAATAGACGCTCCATCTCTCATGAGCCTAGAGTTTTCTCAAGACTTTACACTCTACACTTTTGCTTCTGACCGTTCCTATGTCGTCGTCCTAACCCAAAAGAACGCCGAGAACAATGAAGTACCCATTTCCTTTATGAGCTCTGCTTTCAAAGGAACTGAACTTAATTACCCAGTGGTAGATCGGCAAGCCTACGTTGTTTTCAAAGCAGTCAAGCACTTCTGTTCCTATCTTTTGAAGTCAAGGATGAAAGTCATTGTCCCCTACCCAGCCGTCAGGAACCTATTAGTGCAAAAGGAACTAGGTGAAAAGAGGGCTAATTGGGTCACCTCCTTGCAGGAGTACGACTTAGAAATCACCCCATCTTAGATAGTGAGAGGCCAAGGGTTATGCAAGTTAGTTGTTGATTCAGCAGCAGGACAACAAGAAGAAAGCGATACGTCAAACCTAGGACAACAAGATCAAAATCCAATATGTTGCGCACAAAACCTTGTCAGTCCTTGGTATGACGATATAAGATTCTGTCTTGAACATGGGTCAGCCCCCCGTCACCTGGATCCCACTAAAAGAAGAGCGTTTATATTAAATTCTACCTCCTTTCATCTGGTTAATGGTATCCTATTTCGTTAAAGTTTTGACGACATACTGATGCGCTATCTTGAAAAAGATGAAGCAGAAAAAGTCTTGCTACAGTTGCATGCAGGAGAAGCTGGTGGTCATTTTGGTGGTGACACCACTGCCCATAAGGTTTTAAGAGTCGGTTATTATTGGCCCATGCTTTTTAGAGATGCCCATGCCTTGTGTCGTAAGTGTGTTATTTGTCATAAAGCATCAAGGCGGTTACAAAAACTAGCCTTTCCTTTGCAGCCCGTTTCAATAGACTCTCCTTTTCAGCAGTGGGACCTTGACATCATAGGTCCAATCAACCCCCTGTCCTCACAACAACACAAGTTTATTGTGACAGCCACATATTACTTTACTCGATGGTCTGAAGCTGTCGTGTTAAGAACTGTCAACACCAGTCAGGTAATTGCCTTTCTAAATTCGAATATTATAACTCGTTTTGGTATCCCTGATTGTTTAGTATTCGAAAACACTTCTTACTTTTCCTCTCTTGAGATGAGTGAGTTTGCTTTGGAAAAAGGAATCAAATTGAAGTATTATGCTAGCTATTACCCCCAGGGCAATGGATTGGCAGAATCAACAAATAAGAACTTGATTAAAATCATCAAGAGAACGGTGGTTGAAAATCACAAAAACTGGCACAATGCACCGTTAAACGCACTGTGGGCTGATAGGGTAACGCCAAAAGATGTTGTAGGTAAGTCCCCCTTTTTTCTCGTTTACAACAGAGAAGCAATTCTACCACCTCACATTCTTCTTCCTTCACTTCAGTTGTCACAGAAAATCCAAGAAGAAGATTGTCACCCTTTGGAAAATAGAATTAACGCTTTGATGAAGCTAGAAGAGGTAAGAGCCCAAGCTAAACGTAAGTTAGATCAACATCAACTATTGGTTAAAAGCTGGTTCGATTCTAACTCTGCTTTTGATAGGAATTTTGAAGTAGGTGATCTTGTCTTGAAGTGGGACAAACCACATGAGGGAAAGGGAGAGCACACGAAATTTCAAAACTTATGGCTTGGACCATTTTTAATTACTGAACAGTTGGGTCCCAGTTCTTTCCGATTGCAGAATCTTGAGGGGTAGCCTGACACCTATCCGGTGAATGGCCAAGCCTTGAAAAGATACTTTGCTTGATGACAACCCTTGTATGATATGTACATATTTTGCTTTTGTTTGCTTGTTCTTTTGCTTTTGTTATTGATTTTTCCTTTGAGTTTATCAGTTTGTGTTTTTGGAAATACACATACCTGTATACTTAGCTTTTCAGACAAAGAAAACATAAAATTCCTTCACTAAAATAACTGGTAAGAAAAGTGCATAAACAGTAATGGTATATTTCTGAAATTTATATCTGTGTTGGCAAAAAGTTTGTTGTTTGGAAGAAGTTGACTGATTTCGATCTCCGAGTAAAGCTTGTCATGATCATCTATTATCTTTTTACGCTGTCCCTATTCCTTAAGGGAATGACTCAGAAGATGTCTCCCTGCCTTAGGAAGTTGTTTTTGTAAATAAAACATCTATGGATCTTAATAAAGGACAGTTCTAAATAA
>ML788326.1:141048-178571 GCA_009831015.1 Picea engelmannii | reverse complement strand
ATCAGTTTGCAGTTGATTATAGACTACTTTAGCTATCATAATCTATTGCATGATGATATGTTTTGATTAATGTGTTATCCATATCTGATCTCTTACATTATTTTAAAGTACAACAATCATTTTGTTTCAGTTAATGAATCACAGATTTCTCTTCTTCGTTAATTGAATCATTTTGTATAGATCTTTGCATAAAGATTTATCTAACTGTGAAGATTTATAAATCATAAGATTGTTGTAAATTTTTTATGTCTTGTTTGTCCTGTAATTATATTTGAAGAGCACAACAACTTCTAGCTTACGAGAGGCTCATGGATAATTCGGTGCGGGTTTCCTCCCTCCGATCAGCTAAGACAATCATTACATTCCGGACAAACCTGGAGCATTTCTCCAGGTCAGTTTGTTATTTATTTAATACTTAATTTGTTAGTATAGTATAAGTAGTTTAGTTAGGTATATGTTTAGTTTAGATTTGTAGTTTGAGTTAGTATTTTAGTTGTTTAGTTTAGTTAGTTTTTGTTTTATTTCTTTTCATAAAATTATAAAATCAAAAAACAATAGCTCTCGCTGTCTTAGGACAGAATACCAATGAGTTTTTCAGGTTTTTTTCAAATCTGTAAATTGTAAATTTTGTACATTTGTGAATAAGATTTATTTCAGTTACTAGTTAGATATTTAATTTCTTAGAGTTAGCATAGTATTAGATAGTAGATTGTATATATAATAGTTAGATTTTTTTAGTTTGTTTCAATAGTTATTTTTAGTTAGATTAGTTTATTAGTTTGTTTTAATAGTTATTTTTAATTAGAGTAGTTAATTTAGAGTAGTTTTCTTTTGTTTTTGTAGGACTTAGATCAGCTAACGGAGCTGCTAAACCCGTCAGGGTGGTTCATCCCAAATGGCTTGGGTTATTTAGACAACCCTGGACCGATTCCACTCTCCCAGTTGACGGACGGTCAATTTCGCTCGTCAACAGCAGGTTGACTTGCTTCAAGGGGCTTGGTGCTCCTAAGGCCAAATATTCATGGAATAAAGGACAACGTTCCTTATCATGGCATTTTGATATGCATATTACACACCATATATCATCTCATTTGTCCTTCCCCTTGTCCTTCTTCATATCCTCGACCTGTAGAGACAAAATAGTCAGTTGGCTCAAGATCTGGTTCATACTTGAGCTAGATTCTCCCATAGGGGTTGATTCAAGTTTCATAGCATTATCCAACGTCTCAGTATGTGAAGCGATCTCCTCCTGCATCAGAGGAACTCTAATGTGTGGTAACAGTGTAGCGATGAACCATTATTTATTCTGTTCATCTGGGATCTGAAAATTTAATTAGCCTCTTAAGCTTTTGAATCTTTGATCAAACTCCCATACCGATTCGGTTACTTTCTTCTTGAACTCCCTTAGTTCTGTAATACATTGAGATTCTGACTTAGGTTTCTTGAACTCTACGATCAACACATTCTTGATCTCTCCCAGTGGCTTAGGCTACGCAAGTCCTTGGACAAGCTTCATGTACCATCTCATAGCACGATCCCTTAGGGTAGTGTTAAGCTGGGTCCTTTTAATAGCTTCATCGGTGACATTTTTAATATTCCATACGGCTTCGCATAGAAACCAATGGTGATTAGAATCTTTAGATCCATCTCCCCTAAATATAGGTAGCCTCATCTCATCTGCCATAGATCTTCCTAGGGTTCCTGACTGAATCTGTGGTGGGATATTATGGACAGTCCTTTGGACTCTCTGGTGCTGGTGATTAGGATTACTTTGGTTTCTTACTACTGAATCAACATGAAGTATAACAATACTTACTTCGATGGTCTGCGCTATTTCTGAGGTTTCAGGTTCTCTTCATATAAGCTCTTCATCTTGTCCTTTCTCTGTTTCGGTGGGTTCTGAGTGTTCTTTGTCCATCAGATCTGCTTCCTCTCCACTGTAGCAACCCTATTCCCTGTAGGATTTATTAAATAGGTTCTCAAGGTGAACCCTTATGAATACTCTTCCACTATGCGTATGTCCAGCTTCTATGTCGTTGTCACTATATGAATTCCTGAACATTAGTCTTTTCAAATCCATCCAATCTATTGTATCTTCAAGATGTTCTTTTCATGCAACAACATCTTGATTCTCAGCTTCAGAAAGTGCAAAAATTTCCTCTGGGTCCTTTGAAAAAGTATCTCTCAGCTTGGCTATATGATTCTATTCTATCAACAACAAACTCTATGATGTGCCCTCCAATGGTACTATCGAACCAGTGATCTACCATTCATGATACAGTGTTATCAACTTCCTTGACCTTCTTGATCAAATACGACATCCAAACCACAGGAAGTCTAGATCAGATCTCGAAGTGGGTATCGACTAATCTATCTAGCCACTCATACAGCTCCTGATGGATTCCTCCAAAGAATATCTCGTGTATATCTGTAAAAATGTACTTCTCCAACCAGTCCTCTGAACAAAGATTAGGGTTCTTGTTCTGGGCTTCAATGAAGTCCTTTTCTTGATCTTCTATCCACTTTTGATTTTCTATCTTTGATGGAAACCACCTTGACATTCCCTTCAAGAATATTCTTGTCCCAACAACGAAACCATTTGTTGGCACAAGGGCAGACCCAGGGTTTAGCTCCAAGAGTGCACCAACAAGACCTAGCTACTAGCCCTTTCAACAAAACCTATGAAGTGAATGCAGTCTCACCCAAATTAGCTATGAGGGGGTTGCAGGAAAGAGATGTATACAACTAGGGGAATATCAAGTGGATCTAGTACAACAACAACACAACATGCATCTATCACTTATCAAGCTAGATCTACCCTGCACAATTATAGATCTGATCTAATAAAACAATGGAAATAACAATATAACAATGATAGATATCAAAGCATCAACCACACACACAACACAAGATGTACGTGGTTCACCCTCTCTCTAGGGCTATGTCCACAGAACTGTGCTATATTATATTGATGTAAAGCATATTGTTCTTGTCTGCGCTCTCAGCTCGCATATGTTCTTTCTTCTTCTCTCTTTCTCTCCCCTCCCTACTCACCCAGCTGCAAGACCTGACCTTCGCACATAGCTAAAGATCTTACAATACCAAAAGGATCTCTCTCTCAGCAATTCCCTCTCTCAATACAATAATATCTCATCACAACAATGGAGCTAGATCGACAACAATATCCTACCAAACCAAAGTACCAACCAAACCTAGGCCCTTTAGACCTCTATTTATACATTACAATCATTCACCAACAGCCCTAGGATGAAACCTAGGTGCCAAAACCCTATATACAAAAACCCTAGGCGTCTAAACTCTAGGTCAACTTGACCCGCTTTTTCTAGGCTTCACCAGCCTGTCTTTCCTTTCCTCATGCACAATGCTCCAAAGCATCCAATGGAGGATTTTTCTCGCTTGTTGAGTTGTCCTCGATCCTTCTTCCTTTCTTATCTGTCATCCCTGATCTCCTTTCATCCAATGGATCACTTTTTCCGTACTTCGCTTCATGTTTTCTACTCGTCTGCTCACTTCGAACTAGTGATAGTTACTGTGTCTTCCGCGAAGTTCTCTTTTCAACTTTTCTTTCTTGATCTTATCTCTCTTCCATAACCAAGGGCCAACACCATCCATAAAGAATCAAGGCTTATACACCCATATTACTACTCCAAAGAGGCATTGGGAATCCATCTCAATGGATTACATGTCTGACCTTCCATCCAAGAAGCAAGGCAATGATTGCGTTTTTTTGGTGGTTGATCAATTTTCAAATATGGCCATTTTCACAACCTACAAGAAGAGCATCACAAAGGTAGATACTTCCAAGCTCTTCTTTGAACAAGTGTGGGTCCATTTTGGGATACCACAAACCATCATCTCCGATCGGGAAAACAGGTTCCTCTGCACATTTTGGTCAAGTCTCTAGTTAGTTTTGGACACCAAGCTCACTAAATCCACTACCTTCCACCCTCAAAACAATGGCCAGACAAAGGTCATCAATCAGATGATTGTGCACATCCTGTGCATGTATAACTCTAAGAATCTACGTACATGGGATGAGAGTATTCCCTATGTTCAACACAACTACAACAGGGTCTCCATAGCACCATTGGCCATATCCCATTTCAGGTGGGGTTGGGATTCCAACCCTTAGGTCCCATTGATATTGCACTACCTCTTGCAACCACACAGACATGATATTCCCATGTTTAGTCTAAGGCCAACAAAGCCACCATATTCATTGAGTGGATTCAACACATCCTCCAACCAGTCCATGAGAATTTGTAGAAAGCCAATGCTAAGTACAAGCAATGCCATGATCAACACTGGGTACAACACAAGTTTTAGGTGGGATACAAGGTTTGGTTACATTTGCAGAAATAAAACATTACAGGGCCCCATCAAAATCTTTGTCCACTTTTCTATGGGCCTTACACTATAACCAAGGCTGTTGGAGACAATTCTTTTGAGATCAACACTCCCCCCTTCCTTGGCCTTCACCTAGTGTTCAATGTGGACCTTCTCCAGCCATATTTTCCACAATTATTAGAAACCTCGGAGATTGCAGAACAATTGACAACAACATAGCTCAACCCTTATTACATGGAACAAGCATCCACTGATAATATAGTGGACACACAGGTCAAGGGAACTCGCCAGCAGAGGATCCAACTTTATCGGGTTGTCAAGGAAGGGAAACTCCTGCACCAAGGAAAATGGCTCACCCAGGGCCAATTTCAATAGAAATTTCCTCACCTGATGGGTGAACTCAACACAATAGAGACCATTGCTTCTTAAGGGGGGAGGAATAATCCAGGTGGATGTTGGTGGCCACCTACCTATTCCAATTGGATCCTTTTGAAAGTTTTAGCTCAACACGTTCTTCTGTAATTCTTTGTAATTGTGGGTTCTACACTTTCGGGGTTGTCTGAAGCCCTACATAACTGCCAGGTGGATATTGGTGGCCTCCCACCTAATCTAGCTAGAAGTTATTTTGATTGCTAAGAAGAACTTGATCTTAGTATATTTCATCAAGCGGTTGGACCTTCCGATGACACCACACCCGCATCCCTACACCTTCAGTTGGCTTCTCCAAGGAAGAGATCTCTATGTCAACCAATAGTGTCATCTTCCCTACATCATCAAGACCTTCAAAGATGAGGTATTGTGTGATATTTCTCCCCTTGAAGTTTGTGATGTTATTTTAGGACAACCATATTTGTGCAAGTGACATGATGTGTATGAGTCTAGACCCCACAATGTTATTATTACTTTGGGTAGACAATTGTATAGGATACCAGAGGTAGTGTCGCCTACCTCTATTTCTTTAATCTCTAATAAGGTCATTTCACAGACCAAGAAGTTCATATTCTTTGTTATCCATTCTCATTGTAAGAAGAAGGTCTCCTCCCCATCTCTGACCTCTACACAAAGACTCTCTTTGTAGCATAAGCAAGTGGACAGAATTGTAGAAGAGTACAGAGACGTATTATTCTCACCCACTGGGGTACCGACACACTATCAAGTCAAGCATCCAATTGATCTAACCCCTGGTGCACCTCTACCTAATGGACTATTTTATCATCTCTCGCTGATAGAAAATGATGAAATCAAGCGTCATATCCAATAACTACTTCAAAGGGGAACATCAGACCCATATCCTTTGCTTTCAGAAGCTTGATTGTACTGGTACAGAACAAAGACGGGACCTAGCGAATTTTCATTGATTACAGAGAATTGAACAAATTCACAGTCAGGAACTAGTACCCAATTCCATGAATATATGACCTTATTAACCAACTCAAGGGGGCCAAGTTATTCAACAAGATTGACCTACAGTCTAGCTACCACCAGGTTCCCATCGAACTGACTGATGTATGGAAGACAAATTTCAAATCTAAAGAAGGTCTCTTCGAATGGTTGGTCATTCCCTTTGGCCTAACAAATGCACCAACAAATTTCATGAGGTTGATGAATGATGTATTGAGACCCTTCACCAATGCTTTTGTGGTGTTATATATGGATGACATCCTCATCTTCAATAGAACTTGGGAGGAGCACATATAACATATTCAATAGGTTTTGGGCACTCTGCCACAACACAAGATATATGACAACTATGCTCCTTTGGCATGAACATGGTCCAATACTTGGTCTACATTGTTGATGAACATGGGGTACATGTGGATCCAACTAAGATCCAAGTCATATGTGACTAGCCATCCTCGACCACACCAATTGAGATTCAGAGCTTCTTGGGACTTACAACTTCTGCTGACAGTTCATGTTGGCATTCTCCCATATTGCATAGGCCCTCAGCCAAGTGACTAAGGGTGGTGGCAAGGAAAATTTCACATGGGGGAAGGAAAAACAATGAGCATTTGATGATATTAAGCATCACTTTTTCTCAGCTCTAGTACTCTCCCTACTCAATCTGCAACAACCATTCAAGATTGATATCCATGCATCTGACTATGTTGTAAGTGCAGTTCCCAATCAACGTTGTTATCCTGTAGCATACAATAGTGAGATAATCTCATATACTTTATGGAAATACCCCACCTATTACAAGGAAATGTATTCCATTGTACAAGACTATCATCAATGGAAACATTAATTTTTGGGAAAGGAGACAATCATCCCCATTGATCACAAGCCTATGTAGTTCATATAGACACAGGGGAAGTTGTAGAATGACTTCCATCAAAAGTGGTCCACATACCTGCAGCAGTTCCATATCAACATCAAGTATAATATAGGGATCACAAATAGTGTTGTTGACTTCCTCAGTCGAACTCCCATGGCTCCACTCACAACCGTGTTTCATTCTCGTGGGCATGAGGCATCTGAGTGGCCCCAAATTTATAAGAAATATCCAGACTTCACCACCACCTATCAACACTTGGGTAGAGGAGCGAATGTCACTGATTTTCACATTGAGGATGGAATTGTATGTCATCTGTTCCACCTATGTGTTCCTACAAGTGAGCATGAAAAGTTTATTTTGGAGGCTCACTACAATCGGATGGAAGGACATTTTGGCACAGAGAAAATTGTGGTTGTTCTACAGAAAAAACTTTATTAGACAAAAATTTGATAGGAAATCAACAAGTATATTAGATCTTGCAATGACTATTCCATTTTCAAGCCAACCATCAAGAATCAAGGCTTATACACCCATCTTCCTACTCCTAAGAGGCCTTGGGAATCCATCTCAATGGATTACAAGTCTGGCCTTCCGTCCACCAAGAAAGGCAATGATTGTGTATTTTTAGTGTTTGATAGGTTTTCAAAGATGGTCATTCTCACTATTGATTAACTGGGTAGGTTGTCATTGATGTCAACCCTTGAAGAAAGTCTGGTAGTGAATTTCGGTAGCACAAAGGTTTGGGTAATGGACCCAAGTTTGTTTGATGTATAATGGTATGCGTTTTTATATATTTGTAGGTAATACTATTCTAGATGGATATTACATGCCATTCCATTTCTGAAGGTATGTGGAACATCACATAACTCCTCACGGTTTGAGAGTTATGGCCTTACAAAGTTGAAGGACCCTCATATGATTGGCTTGAAACCCCAAAAGGTCAAAGAAGTCAAAGTGCTTGCAAAAAGGATTATTTAAATAATAAAGTGAAGTGAAAAAGTCAAAGAGGATTATTTAAATAATAAAGTGAAGTGACAAAGTCAAAGAGGATTATTTAAATAATAAAGTGAAGTGACAAAATCAAAGAGGATTATTTAAATAATAAAGTGAAGTGACAAAGTCAAGGAGGATTATTTAAATAATAAAGTAAATGGAGAACTTTCTAACTATGGAAAGTGGTTATAAGAAGGCTAACCCTAAAATGAGGAAAATGGATTAAGTGGTCAAGTGGCTATTGGATACATGGACAAGTGGAAAATTGGAAAAATTTAGACATAGGTGACTATGTGGACAAAGTGTCTATGTGGACAAAGTGGCCTAGAAGATGCTTCTAAGGAAGCTACTTGGAAAGTATAAATAAGAGGCAAGGCTCTCTCATTTTAATGAAACTTGAGAATATTAAATATCCATAGGTGAATGAGGTAACCAAAGGATATCTAAGCCGAAATTTAGAGGGAAGGTGAAGTAAAGAAGGCCAAAATTCAAGGGAGGATAAATTCTTTTGATGATGCTTTCTAAGGTGTGTTATTTACAGGTCATCTCACCATTTTCACAATACCTTTTTTTCTAGAATGGTTCAAACCGTGAAATTGGGAGTCCATTGATCAAACATATCCAAGTAGTTGTGGTACAAATTTCATATTGTGGGTCGTTGTATTTTTGGAGTTACACTCCATGGAAAATAGGGTTTGTGGCTAGTTGTAAAACTAGTCTAAAACAAGTGTTTCAGGTAAAAAGTCATAACTTCTTCATCATAGATCCAAATTCAGTAAGACCAAATGTGTTAGTTAGAGTAAAATCTTTAGTATTATGTGTAAACTTTTCATATCCATACAACATATATTCCATGCGTTGCATTCTCTACAAGTTCTCTCTCTAGAATAAGCCAGAATTCAATAAGGTATGCCAATTTTGCTATAACTCCTTTCCTGAGAGGTTCCAAGTAGTGAAACCTAGAGGAATTTCATAAAACACAATGAAGAACATTATGTACTCTTTTTAGATCTTTATTCATTACATTGACAAAGTTATGATTATTTCAAGTTAGGGTTGTTGACTAATCCAAAACTAGTCATGTGAGACTAAAGTAAAGTTTGATGAAAATGCTAGTCTCTTGTTGTTAAAGTTAAGGAAGGTTTGCACGTATGTGATAATATACACAAAGTCTATTACAGAGTTACAAATCAGATTTGGATGATGAAATTGATGAGGGATTTTGGTTGAGGTTGAGGTACATGTTGGTGCATGGTTGATGCACTTGTTTGTGGTATAGGCTGATTACATGTTGATTTCAGGTTGAGGTATAGGTTGATGCATGGTTCAAGTTATTGGTACAAGTTGTTTGGTGCAAGTTGATTGTTATAGGTTTACAACAGTATATCTCAGAGTGATAGTATGGCAAGGGTTCCATCATTCTACTTATATGTCAGGGCGGTTCGATAGGGCAACGACAGGTCGTTGTAGCCACCTTCCGATTGTAGCCAGAGAACATAGGGGATTGTATCCTCCTTCTGGTTGTAGCCAAAGAATTGGGGAGTTGGATCTTCCCTCAAGTTGTAGCCTGAGAAACTACGGGGTTGGAGCCTCCTTCCAGTTGTAGCCGGAAAACAAAGGAAGTTGGTGCTTCCAATGAATGTAATTCTTCAAGACATATAAGAAAAAGAATTTCGTGGTTTTCTCCCGCTTTGGGTTTCCACATAAAAAAACTGGTGTATGGTGTATGTGTATTCTTGTTCATTTTCTAATTGTTTATTTACTCTGCAAATATTGGATGATAATGCTACATTGATATAACAATTGCATTATATGGTTAAAAATGATTAAATTTCTCTATTACTGATTCACCCCCCCTCTTAGTAATCCAACAATTAGTATTAGAGCAGGTTCCTTCGGAAATCAATTTAACCACTAAAAGGTAGATCATGGAGAGCTACACCGTGTATAAAAATGGAATACCACAGTTTGATGGACAAAAGTATGCATTTTGGAGCATAAGGATGAAGACATATATACAGGCACAGGGATTTGAAATTTGGCAATCAATTGTAGATGGATACATAGCACCTGCAGTTCCGCCGATGAATGACAAAGCAATGAAACTCGGTCAGAATAATTCTAAAGCCACAAATGCACTTCTGAATGGTCTTGGAGAATCAATATTCACCAAAGTTGCACATTGTGAATCCGCTAAAGAGATTTGGGACAAAGTTCAAAATATTTATGAAGGAGATTCAAAAGTCAAAACAACAAAGCTTCAAACTTATAGAGGTCAATTTGAACAACTAAAGATGAAGGAAGATGGGAACATTGCAAATTACTTTTTACGAGTCGATGAAATAGTAAATGCAATCTTGGGATTAGGAGAAGAAATCAAAGAATCTGTAATTGTTCAAAAGGTACTAAGGTCTCTTCCTATGAGATTTGACCCTAATATATCAACACTAGAAGAAAGAGAAGATTTAAACTCAATAAGCATGGATAAACTACATGGAATCTTCACAACATATGAAATGAGAACTGAACACGAAAAGTCTAGATATAAAAGAAGCAACCTTTAAATCATCCAAAAGGTCAAAGAAAAAGGGAAAGCAAAAATAAAAATAACATAGAAACAACAATGACGTCTCAGAAGATGGTGAAGAAGCAGCCAAATTTGCCAGAAGATTGAACAAGGGAACCAACGATGGGTATAGAGGTAAGCTTCCTTTTATTTGTTTTAATTGTGATGCTATTGGTCATTTTTGTAACAAATGTCCTCATAAGAAAAAGAGAAATGAAGAAGGTTACTCAAATAGAAAACAAACATATAAAGGTAGAAGAACCACAAAGAAAGCTTTCAAGAAAAGATTATGCACCAAAGAGTACATCTCATCATCATATGAAGATGAAGTTAGTGGTAGTGAGACAGAAAGATTTCTATTCATGGCAGTAGAAGACTCTGATAAAGAAGATGGTAAAGAAGAATATGAAGAGGCCGAAGAAGAAGATGAAGAGGCTAAAATTGACTACCGAGAATAATTGTTGTGTGCCATACAAGTTATCAGAAGAGAAAATAAGAAAAACAAGAAACTAAAAGAAGAACTAGACAAGAAAGAAGACACTAAGGAACTAGAAAAAATGATCATAAATTTGAAGGTTCAAATTGAAGAAGATAAAAGAATTGAAGAAGCACTCAAAGAACAACTAGAAGGAAGAGACGAGATCATTGGAAATTTGGAAGAAGAAATTGTCACATTAAGAAAGGATCTTCAAAAGAAAAATATGCAGAACAACTCAAAAGTTTTGAATGACATTATCAATAGTCAAAAACCTCATCGTGAAACGTTTATACTAGGATACAATCAAACAAAAAAGGGATCAAGCTCCAAAACAACAAAACAAGAAACATATCCAAAAAGTTACGCAGAAACAATCAAAGAGGATAGGAAGGTCTACAAATAAAATTACAGGGATACTCCTCCACTGAGAATATTTCGATTTCTGAATCAATTACCAATAGAAACATATAGGCCTCAGGAAGAAGAAGGATCCATCAGAGTACCTCCTTTTAAAATATCTTCAACTCCGAGGTATCAAACTATCTTTTTTGGTTTATGTTATGCATGTAATAATTTTGGACATAAAGCTATGAATTGCAAAGATAAAAACAGGAACATAAACAACTTTGAAAGTCATACACAAAAGGGTTATCCAAGAAGGCCTAGTGAAACAAAGAGAAGAAGTTACATAGGGTTTGAATATTTGAGCACTGAAGTGGAATGATACAAATGTAACAACTTTGGAAACATGGCCACAAATTGCAGAATGGCAGTCCCTCCTAGAGAACCACAACAAAACAACAACAGTCATAGACAAAAACCTTAGAAAATGACATGGATAAGAAAGCATAATCAGTATAGCAATGAAGAATGCACACTCACTCTACAAGCTAAGCATAATAAACGTGGTTGGTATGTTGACAGTGGTTGTTCAAAACACATGACAGGTGATCGAGACAGGTTTCTTACATTAAGAAAGGAAATAGATGGATTAGTCTCCTTCAGAAATGATGATTCAACTAAAATCATTCGAAAAGGCACAGTTAGAATTGGGAACAAGAATACCAAGGCGGAAAATGTTCCACTAGTAGAAGATATGAAACATAATCTTCTAAGTGTGATTCAAATGTGTGAACAAGGTCATAAAGTTACTTTCGATTCACAAAAGTGTGAGATAAGAAAAGACGGTTCATGAAAATTGATTGCAACAACTGCGAGAACTTCAAGAAACATATATGTATTAAGTGAAATTGGAAATGAAAAGTGTTTCCTAGGAAAGGAATATGAAAGTTTTCCATGGAACAAAAGAATGGGTCACATACATTTTGATAAACTTGTCAAATTCAAAAAAGGTAAGCAGTTAGAGAAATGCCCCAGATCACGAAACCAACCAACACTTTATGCATGCATTGTCAACAAGGAAAGAAAACAAAGACCAGGTTTAAATCAAAAGAATATTCAATGACAAGACCACTAGAAATTGTGCATACTGTTCTAGTTGGACCAACTACAACAAAGGGTTTAAAAGGTGAGAATTTTTTTATGTTATTAGTTGATGATTATACAAGAATGACTACAGTTTTCTTTCTCATGAATAAGTTAGAAGATTTTGAAAACTTCAAGGTCTACAAGGAAATGGTTAAAAATGAAATGGATTCAAAAATCAAATGATTGAGATATGATAATGGAGGAGATTTCATTTCAAAGTAATTTATGGACTAATGCAGTAGGCATGGAATAAAAAGGAAATTATCCATTGCTAGGACACCTCAACATAATGGAGTTGTTGAAAGAAAGAAAAAAATAGTACAGGAAATGGCTCGAACAATGTTAATGGATTCCAAATTGACAAATATTTTTTGGACACAGGTAGTGCATACAAAAATTCACATTCAAAACAATGTAATGCTCAGAAAAAACACTGACAAAACTCCCTACGAGCTATGGAAAGGAAGACTAACAAATGTGAAGCACTTCTGAGTTTTTGGAAGCAAATGCTATATCAAAAGAGAAGATGGAAGAATGGGAAAGTTTGACTCTCGTGTGGACAAAGGAATACTTGTTGGTTACTCAAGTACAAGGAAAGAATACAAGTGTTACAACCTCAGATTGAACAAAGTTGTGGAAAGAATCAATGCAACAATTGATGAAACAGGTAGACAAGAATTAAAGGAAGAAGAAAATGAATCAATGGAACAAATTTACAAAGAAGAAGAAGAAGATGAAGAAGGGGAATATCTAGAGGATCCAATAGAAGCAGAAGAGCAAGTTCAACAAGTGTCTCCAAAGACACCTAGTAGATAAGTAAAAAAGAATCATCCTTCAGATCAGATTATCAGAAACAAAGATGCAGGAGTTGATACTAGAAGAGGAATCTGTTCACCAGAACAAATGCACATAGCACTCTCATCTAGGATTGAACCAAATTATTTTGAAGAGGCCAGCAAAGATGAATTTTGGAATAAGGCCATGGATGAAGAATTGGATCAAATAGAGAAAAATGATACTTGGGTTTAGAAAAGGAAGTGCAGACAACAACCTCTACATTAAGGTAGCTCAAGATAGTATTTTATTAATTGAAGTTTATGTTGATAATATTATTTTTGGAAGTACTGATGACAGGTTAAGCCAACAATTTGCAAAGAACATGAAGAATGAATTTGAAATGTCATTACTTGGAAAGATATCCTTCTTTCTGGGTCTTCAGATACATCAAAGTAACCAAGGATTTTTTATTTCTCAAACTAAGTATATCAGAGAAATGTTAAAGAGGTTAGGAATGGAAGATTGCAAACCATTTATCACTCCCATGCAAACCAATTGCAAGTTGAGAAAAGATGATGGTTCAAAGTCTATAGATTAGAGGAAATACAGTTCAATGATTGGTATCCTACTATATGTGACAACATGAAGAAAAAATGTAATGTAGGCAGTTGGACAAGTGGCATGATTTCAATTAACACCAAAGGAATCATGTGTATTAGTAGTGAAGAGGATTTTCAGATATCTCAAAGGATCAAAAGAGTTTGGATTATGGTATCCAAAAGGAAAGGATATATCACTTATTGCCTACACAGATGCAGATTGGGCAGGTTGTATTGATGACTGATGAAGCACCAATGGAGCAATGTTCTACTTGGGTGAGTGTTTAGTATCATGGCTAAGCAAGAAAGAATCATCAATATCTTTATCTATAGTCGAGGCAGAGTATATTGCAATAAACATATGTTGTACATAGGCTCTATGAATGAAACAAACTCTGACAGATATATAGGTTGAGTATGATGAGCCCATTCCAATCTATTGCGATAATACAAGCACCATCAGTATCTCAAAGAACCAGATGATTCACTCCAAGATGAAGCACATTCCAATAAAGTATCACTTTCTATGGGAATAGGTTGCAGAAAAGAACATCAGAGTTGAATATGTGGGCACAAAATAACAACTGCCAGACATCTTTATCAAACCGCTTCCATCGAAAGCCTTTGAGTATATTCGCTAGAGACTCGAAGTTATTTCTACTCCAAAATGAATTCTTTTGAATGCTCATCTTATATGTCTTATATGTACACAAGGAAGCACCATAAAGAGGATAGTTTAGGTTAGGAATTTAGATGATTCAGTTAGGGGGATCATACCCGAATGGAAATATAAATTTTCCATTGATGACAAAGGGGGAGAGTTTTATTAGATGAATATGACAAAGGCATGGTTCTAGGGGGAGCGTTGGTCACAAAGATACAGGAATGGTTCTAGGGGGAGCATGAGTGTATGATTTCAGTATTGCATTAGAGTGTTGCCATGAATGCCAAAGGGGGATATTTTTTATTAATTGGGTTGGTTGTCATTTATGTCAACCCTTGAAGAAAGTCCAGTAGCACAAAGGTTTGGGTAATGGAACCAAGTTTTCTTTATGTATAATGGTATGAGTTTTGATATATTTTCAGGTAATACTATTCTATATGGATAGTACATGTCAGTCCATTTCTAATGGTATGTGGAATGTCACATAAATCCTCACGGTTTGAGAGTTATGCCCTTACGAAGTTGAAGGACCCTCACATGATTGGCTTGAAACCCCAAAAGTTCAAAGAAGTCAAAGTGCATGCAAAGAGGATTATTTAAATAATAAAGTGAAGTGACAAAGTCAAAGAGGATTATTTAAATAATAAAGTGAAGTGACAAAGGCAAAGAGGATTATTTAAATAATAAAGTGAAGTGACAAAATCAAAGAGAATTATTTAAATAATGAAGTGAAGTGACAAAGTCAAGGAGGATTATTTAAATAATAAAGTAAATGGAGAACTTTCTAATTATGGAAAGTGGTTATAAGAAGGCTAACCCTAAAATGAGGAAAATGGGTTAAGTGTTCAAGTGGCTATTGAATACATGGACAAGTGGCAAATCAAGAAAAGTTGGACATAGATGACTATGTTGACAAAGTGGCTATGTGGACAAAGTGGCCTAGAATATGCTTCTAAGGAAGCTACTTGGAGAGTAAAGATAAGAGGCAAGGCTCTCTCATTTTAATGACACTTGAAAATATTAAATATCTACAGGTGACTGAGGTAACCAAAGGATATCTAAGCCTAATTTTAGAGAAAAGGTGAAGTAAACAAGGCTGAAATTCAAGGGAGGATAAATTCTTTTGATGATTCTTTTAAGGTATGTTATTTACAAGTCATCTCACCATTTCTGCAATAATTATTTTTCTAGAATGATTAAGACAGTGAAATTGGGAGGCCATTGAGGAAACATATCCAAGTAGCTATGGTACAAATTTCAGCTTGTGGCTCCTTGTATTTTTGGTGTTACACTCCATGGAAAATATGGTTTGTGGCTAGTCCTAAAACTAGTCTAAAACATGTGTTTCAGGTAAAAATGTCATAACTTCTTCATAAAAGATCCAAATTCAGTAAGACCAAATTTTTTTTTTATATTATAGTCTGTAGTATTTTGTGTAAAATTTTCAGATCCATACAACAAATATTCTGTGTGGTGCATGCTCTACAAGTTCGCTCTCTAGAATAAGCCATAATTAAATAAGCTATGCCATTTTTATTATAACTCCTTTTCTGAGAGGTTCCAAGTAGTGAAACCTGGAGGAATTGCATAAAACACATTGAAGAACATTGTGTACTATTTTCAGATCTTTATTCATTACAGGTACATAGTTATGATTATTTCAAGTTAGGATTGTTGACCAATCCAAAACTAGTCATGTGAGACTAAAGTAAAGTTTGATGAAAATTCTAGTCTCTTGTTGTTAAAGTTAAGGAAGGTTTACAGGTATGTGATCATATACACTGGGACTATTACAAAGTTACAAATCAAATTTGGATGATGAAATTGATGAGGGATTTTGGTTGAGGTTGAGGTACAGGTTGGTGCATGGTTGATGCACTTGTTTATGGTATAGGTTGATTACAAGTTGAGGTACAGGTTGATGCATGGTTCAGGTTATTGGTATAGGTTGTTTGGTGTAGGTTTCTTGGTACAAGTTTATAGAAGTATATATCATAGTGGCTCCATCATTCTACTTATACATTAGGGTGGTTGGATGTGGCAAGGAAAGGTGGTTGTAGCTGGAGAACATAGGGGGTTGTAGCATCCTTCTGGTTGTAGCCAGAGAATTGGGGAGTTGGAGCTTCCCTCATGTTGTAGCTTGAGAAACTAGGGAATTGGAGCCTCCTTCCAATTGCAGCTGGAAAACAAAGGAAGTTGGTGCTTCCAATGAATGTAATTCTTTAATACATATAAGAAAAATCATTATGTGGTTTTCTCCCTCTTTGGGCTTCCTCGTAAAAACATTGGTGTATCGTGTATGTATATGAGTGTTCATTTGTTCATTGTTTATTTACTCTATAAATATTGGATGATAATGCTACATTGATATAACACTTGCATTATATGGTTAAAAAGGATTAAATTTCTCTATTACTGATTCAACCCCCCTCTCAGTAATCCAACACTCACAACCTGCAAGAAGAGCATCACAGTGGAAATTACTGTCAACCTCTTCTTTGAACGAGTGTGGGTCCATTTTGGGATACTACAAACCATCATCTTCGATTGGTACAACAGGTTCCTCAACACATTTTGGTCGAGTCTCTAGTCACTGTTGGACACCAAGCTCACTAAATCCACTTCCTTCCACCCTCAAACTGATGGCCAGACAAAGGTTGTAAATTGGATGATTGTGCACATATTTTGCATGTATAACTCGAAGCATCCATGTACATGGGATGATATTCTTCCTGATGTTCAACACAACTAAAATAGGGCTCTCCATAGCTCCATTGGCCATATCACATTTCAAGTGGGGTTGGGATTCCAACCCTTGTGTCCCATTGATGTTGCACTACCTCTTGCAACCACACAAACATAATCTTCCCATTTTTATTCTAAGTCCGACAAATCCACCAGATTCATTGAGCGGATTAAACACATCTTCCTACAGGTCCATGCGATTTTGTAGAAAGCCAGTGTTAAGTACATGCAACGCCATGATCAACACTAGGTATCGCACATGTTTTAGGTGGGAGACAAGGTCTAGTTACATTTGTAGAAATAACACCTTACAGGCCCCCATCATAAGAGTTTTCCACTTTGATATGACCCTTACACTATCCCCAAGACTATGGGAGACAATACTTTTGAGCTCAACACTCCCCCCTTCCTTGGCCTGCACCCAATGTTCAATGTGGACCTCCTTTGACCATATTTTCCACCATTATTGGACACCTTAGAGATCACAAAATAGTTGACAACAACAGAGTTCAACCCTTACTACATCGAAAAAACATCCACTGATAAGATAGTGGACACACAGGTCAAGGCCACTCACCAGCATAGGATCCAACTTTATCAGGTTGCCAAGGAAGGGAAACTCCTGAACCAAGGAAAATGGCTCACCCAAGGCCAATTTCAACAGAAATTTCCTCACTTGATGAGGGAAATCAATGCAATGGATACTATTGCTTCCTAAGGGGGGAGGATTGATCCAGGTGGATATTGGTGGCTACCCACCTATTCCAACTGGCTCCTTTTGACAGTTTTAGTTCAACACGTTCTTCTGTAAATCTTTGTAATTATGGGTTCTACACTTTCGAGGTTGTCTGAATCCCTACACAACTTTCAAGTGGAGATTGGTGGCCTCCCACCTAATCCAACTGAACTATTTTGGGAGTTTTCATGTCAGTACATTTTTCTATACTTCCAGGGTCGTTTTGGGGCCCTAAATAGTGTTTTTTAGGCTTTCCACAATACAACTATAGACTAAGTCAGAGTTTGGTGGCATAATATGTAGTTCTTGAAATGACCTTTCCAATGGGTTATCATGACCTAAAACGAAGGTTGTATGCAAATGTTACGACCTCAGGAAGTTGAGGTACCAACTTACCCATCGGGGCCCACATAACTTTTGGCGTTTCATCTCCTATGGTTAGGTCTTTGGATGTCTAGGGTTTTGGAATTCACAATTAATGTTAAAAAGGCCTCTGGAACCTCATTGTAATCATTCTCCTCAGACATATGCGAGTATAAGACACATCTCTTCTCAGATATATCTACCACAATTCGAGCAAGTTGTTATCGGTTCTACAGTTTTATAGTTTCAACCTATTTTATTTATTCAATAGAAGTTATTTTTCACTAGATATCTATTATTTCTCTTTGTATATTTGTGTTATTGTATTCAGTTTTTTATTTACTTTGTTCCATTCATAAATCTAGATCATAAATCCCATTTGGTTTTCACGTGGGAGATTTCAAAATATTTTGAGCAATCGGGGTGATATGATCGATTCTTTCAACTGGTCTTTTCCAAAAACTTTCGTGCCAAAACATAAAAGTTTATTTGAGGGGTCAATTTCAAGAAAATGGAAGCAAATCTTCAAAATCCGCCACATGGGTTTTTTCCAGGACGAGCCCATTTGGATCACTCTAGAATGATTTCCCAAAATTACAAAGGATCCGCGAGATACAATCATTTCTTTGAACTAATATTTTCCACAATTATGGATCTGTGCTCTATTTTATTTATTAGATCCATGAGAAATGGATCTATGAAGATATTGATGGTCATAGGTTAATTTTAGGGGAAGGCATGATCAATTTTCCATATTATTTGTGGAATATATTGTCCAATATGCCCACTGCTGCATAGAAGCCTCCGGAAAATGTTTCCAACTACCTTTTGTCATCACAGTTTGGTAAAATTACTTATTCTAAAGTTAAGTATTCTGCATATTCTAGATGACATTGTCACAAACACTCTTGTAATCTCTCCAATTAATTTCAATATAGTAAATTGGAAAGTAAAGGAAGACTTGTATGATCTGAGGATCATCTATAAAGATCAATATAAGTATGATATTTGGAAATTACAGGAATATTTGTTTGCTCAATATTTAAGTGAGGAGAATAAATGGAAACAAAAAATACAACAACATAGACACCAATTGGTGGTAAAGTATGAAGAATAGACAAAGATGATTGAACTTGCCTTATAGTTGTTGTCTTGCAGGGCCTCAGCTTGAGTTTACTCTATTTTTTTATTTTATCAATGGGTAGCATTTCAGATGGTTTGATTGCTATCTATTTTTTTGAATATGTTAGAGATCATCTTGCCATGGTCTCTCTTTTGGATGCACAAGAAATATGGGATCTATTACCTACAAAACTGCAGAAACACGATCCAATGGGATTCCCATTGTTTCACATAGCCTTAACGAAAGAAAATGTGTATATTGACTCTCTTATAAGAAATGGAAAACACCATTGCCCACAAAAAGTATAGTTGGACCAGGAACATCTTCATATTTATACTCTTAGATCCTTGAGGAAGCAGAATATATGCCAAAGATTCGCATTGGCTAGATAGATTTGAGTGTAGTTTTACATATTACAAGTGCTACAATTTCAAGATGAATGAGAAAGGGGGCAATGTTCTTAAGGCACCATTTTCAGAATACATCATTAGTATCAATATCTCCACCAACACTAGTATTCCTACTCCAAGCATTATCAAATTATTACACTCATCCAAAGGTAATAGAAAGTAACAACGTTTAAACTTCTTTTATTAAAAGAAAATATGAAACATAAAAGTATGGACATTAGACATGATCTACCAATTTCTTGTCATAAATATGATAGCACATCATTTCCTAATTTCCCACATCTTACGATCCACCCATATCTTTCAAATTATGATCTATAGCATCATTAGATGAATGCTTGAAAATCACCTCTCGATCTCATCAGCAATTAAAAATATTTATGACTATATAAAATGAATTTGATTTTCCATCAATATTTCCACCCAAAACATTGAAGTTCCAAACCCATTTCACTTCTCCACCACCGTTCCACTTTATTTGCCATCATTTTTCTTTCTCCACCACTCATCTTCTACTCCACATTACCTTGTGAGAGCAATGACAAAAGAGTAAAATTAAGGGATTATATCTCCTCAAAGAATTCCCGATGGTAACTTAGACATTTTCATCCAAACTATTGAAACTATGATGTACAATGGAGAGAATTATAATTTTTCTAATTTTTCTTGTGCATGAAATATCCTCAACATGGGGGAATGACGTCCAAAAATAATCTCTATTTTTCATTTTTTTATCATCAATTTTTCCTAGAAGCCTATCATAGCTATGATTTTAAAGACCAATGCTATCATTTTTGCATAAGAATCATGCCTGAGCCACATAGGTCGCAAGTGAAAATTTCAAGGAAAACATGTCCATTCTTTTATAGTTTTATATAATTATTTTGCACAAACATTTTAAAATTTTATGACTACAGAAACTAAGACATCTTGTAGTTGTCTTCAAATTCTATAGCCAAATTGTAGGTTCACATGGTTGCAGACATGGTTCAACAAAAGTGTAGGATGGAGGACATGAGAAAAGAAAATATTAAGGTTTTCCATTTATCGGAGTTAACCGAGGTCAATCTCATAAACCTTCAACTCTTCGTCAAAGGTTCGGTCATCCAAAAGTGATTTTGTAGCTACAAAAATCCTGTTACAGCCTGATTTCTTTTCTCAACGGAACTTTTTGCATAGAGATTGCAAGCATATGAGGCATAAATACAAAATTATGAGACATGGGTTTTCACGATAATATGGAACATTGAATAAAACATGGACAAATTTGAAAAACATGCATGAAAATGGATGCACCAGCATGTTTTGAAACTGAATTTATAAAAAATTTCAAGACTTTGTAAAAACCCTATAGCCAACTTTTTGTATCCGATTTGTAGTTTTTAAATGTTGCATGCATATCAAGACCATATCACCACTTGGAGATGATTTCAAATCAATATGATATGCTTATCCACCTATCAACATCAATTTTCAACATTTTCCAATTTTTAAGTTTTCAAGCATTTATGTAGCTACAAGTCCAGTAAACAGTTGGGATATTTGGGTTAACTCTTATATTTTCCAGCAACAAAACCCATACTTCTTCAGATATGCATTAATATTCATATTCCTTAACATTCTTTATTCAAAAGAAACATCAACAATCAACATTCTTCATCAAGTGAGCTAGAGTTCAACAGTTGTCTCTCAGACCAACATCCACCAGGAGAAGGTAAAGTTGGGTAAGAAATTTCTATTTCTATGTGGTTATCAAACTTGGGAATTCACACACATTAAATTCTTGAATATTTTCATTCCCTTACACTCCATTTCATTACACTATACATTTCATTATATATCCATCAATATCCATCTCCATGTGGCATCAATGACTTTGAAAAAGCTAAGAAGGTCTTGTATCATATACACCTGGACACTACCTCTTATGTATATTTGATTGCATGAGGACATGAAATGATTTAAGTACGGGGGAGATGTAGGGCCTCAAAATTGATATTTTTGATGATGTCATTAGCCATTCTTTCACCTATTTTTCCCTTCCATCTCAATTCACTTAACTAACCATATTCCATTAATTGTTCATTTTCACCCTACATGAGTTTTACATGTCATATGTATACTAACATGGTCAATTTACAATTGTTTTGATGATAACTTAGAGTAGATATTGTGGTTTCCTAACTTGTGAAGATCAACAACTGTGTTGGCAATTCTGCAGTTGAATGGCAATTCTGATAGTCAAACTTTCGAAGGTATTTCTAAATCGTTGAAGCAGAATCTAAAAAATATAAAATATGGGTTTTGTGAAGAATAGTTTCGTTTAGATGATTCACTAGGAAAATCTACAAAAAGTACAAAGAAAAGGGTGTATGAGGGATATTTCTAAAACTGCCATTCTTAGTTTGAAATTCTAAAGCTAAGTAGTTTGACCAAGTTGTGGCTTATACCCATGAATTTGGGCACATGGATCTCATGGAATATGATGTTGTTATCTTATTCAAACTCTATTATATCAAATCCAAGATTTAGTGGAGGAGATACACATGCTTAGGATATAGGATTTGTTGTCTATGAGATCCACATGTTTAGGATCTAGGATTTATTGCTTATAAGATCCACTTGTTTAGGATTTGATATCTTGTTGTAACTCCTCTTCCTATATGTATAAATATGAGATGATATCATTCACCTTGAAAATATATATAGTTCATAGTTCATAAGTAAAATAATTAGAGTGTTGAAGGAGAGGAATAGAAGGATCATTATAATCATTTGAATGTTGGAATAAAGAGCTTGTTATTGCACATCAAAAAAATTTCTACTGTAGTCCTTCTTGGAAGTATATTCCAAGAGAGGCAGGGCCCCCTCTCTCTGTTATATGCTTCCTAAATAGATTCCTTTTTGTTGTGTGATGTTATTTCATTAGTTTCTCATTTCATTTATTGTTCATTCCTTTATTCTCTTTCATTTATGCAAGTGTGGGTTTCCCTACAGAGTTAGGCATTGAAGACTGAATTTTATAAGTGATCACAAAACTAATTGATTCTCTTGATATCAATCAATGCAATGTGTTTAATGATTGAAAAATAATTCCATTGACCTTAGTTTAACTCTATAAAATTTCATTTCTGCAGTTTTTATTTTCAGTTTGATCAAGCTACAAGAATTAGTCAAGCCATGAAGTAGCTAAATTATCATTGTAACAAAGCACTTGTATCATTGAATTTGATTCTTGGAAGTGTCTTGTCAAGAAAATAATTTTTATTCATATTGCTAATCTTAGAGTTAGTTGGATACTCCTGTATATATTTTTTCGGCATCTCACAAGTCTAAGGACACCAGATTGATAAATTTAATGTAACATAATTATGGAAATAGAATTGATTAACACTAATTGCAATTCATGTAGACATAAGGAAAGTTACATAATGACCACCATCAGAAGTGGTCCATGTATCTACAACAATTCCACTTGAATATCAAGTACAAGAAGGGTAGCACCAACCATGTCACAGATTGTATCAGACGTCCCCTGGTGGCAACACTAACCATTGTTCTTAACTCTTGTAGAAATGAGACATCTAGATTTCCACAATTATACAATAATGACTCTAACTTCGCTACTTCCTATCAGACATTGAGAGAAGGAAAAATAGTTCTCGACTTTCATCTTCAGGATGGATTGTTATGTCATATTAGCGATCTATGTGTTCCTTCAAGGGAGCATGCCAAGATGATCTGGGAAGCTCATTACAGCCTGAAAATGGGACATTTTGGTGTAGAAACGACAGTGGCAGTACTACAAAATATTTTTTATTGGTCGAAGCTTCGACACGATGTTCGCAAGTACATCAAATCCTGCACTTCCTTCTCCATTTTCAAGCCCGCCATCAAGAAACATGGGCTATACACCTCTCTTTTTACTCCAGATAGGCCTTGGGAGTCCATCTCTGTGGAATACATGTCTGTTATTCCTTCAACCAAGAATGGTAATGACTGTGTCTTCATGTTCATTGATCGATTCTCTAAGATGGAAATTTTTGCACCTTCTAAGAAGAGCATCACAGTTGAGGCCACCACCAAGATATTCTTCACACATGTTTGGGTTTATTTTGGGCTCCCATAAACTATTATCTCTGATTGAGATAGTAGGTTCCTGAGAATGTTTTGGTCCAACCTATGGTTGATGATGGACTCCAAGTTGATCAAATGGACTAACTTCCACCCACATACCTATGGAAAAACAAAGAAATTCAACATGATGATTGTTCATATCCAGAGGATGTATAATTCCGAACATACACCCACATGGGATGAAATACTTCCTTATGTTCAACATAGCCACACAACAGAACTCTCTGCAACTCTATTGGCCAAATCCCTTTTCAAGTGTTCTTAGGGTTCCAACTATTGGCCCCCATCGATGTAGCTCTGCCCATTGCAACCACACAGGAAGAGTCCTCTCATGCTCAAACCGAGGTTGATCAGGAAGCCAAATTTGTTGAGTGCATCCAACACATCCAAGAACAAGTTCATGATATTGTACATAAATCCAATGCCAAGTACAAGCATCACCATAATCAACATCGAGTACCACACAAATTTCAAGTGGGAGATAAGGTATGGTTGCATTTGCAAAAATAGCACCTCACAAGACGCCATCAAACGTTACACCCACTATGATATCGACCTTACACCATCAACAAAGTTGTGGGTGAGAATGATTTTGAATTGCGTATTCCTCCTTCCCTTGGATTGCACTTGGTATTTAATGTGCCACTGCTCTGACCATATTTTCCATCTCTCCTAGACACTTCATAAGCATAAGAATAATTTTTCCCTATAGAAATCAATCCTTCTTGCATCGAAGATAGTTGATTGGACCATGGACACCAATACAAAGGACACCTACTTGTTACACATTAGTTTCGTCACCCCTATGATCATTAATGTTGTAAACCTATCCTTTGTCTTTAGAAGGATCAATGGCATTAATCCTTGAAGAAGAATGAATATACTTTTTCCAAGAGAGATGAAATTATACTTTTCCCTTTTCAAAAACCTTATAAAAAGGGATTGTCGCACCTTGCCTAGTGTTAAGGGTGTGATTATCTAGGATCTTCGCGGGTTGCACCATAGTGGCCTGCAATGTCGTCATAGTTTTCTCAGTGTTAAGATTGTGACAATTTTCGTACGAATGAAAAAGAGGAATTTCTCGAAAGTTCTAGAATACAAGCTTCGAGGGTGAGGTGGCCTCCGATCGGTTTGGATATGAGTCGCATCCCTGATCTCTTGGGATCATCCTAAAATCCTCAGCCTATCCTTTTTATCCTATAAAAGGAGAGGAGTTCTCACGGGGAAAGTTAGTTGGCTAGCTTGATTGAGTTGGAAAGTTCTTGAGTTTTGTAGCTTGGAGTTTTTGGAGCTTGTATGTTGGCTTTGAGCTTTGCTTTGTCAACATAGATTTTTGATCTTAGAATCCATGGAGAATAAGTGTGTAGGAAGCAAGGAAATGTTGGAAGGAACCTCACAACATCCAGGAATCTGGTTGTATATTTCTTCCACATTCTTTAATACAGTGATATATTTCTTTCCCTTAAAATTAGTCTTATTTTATTACATGACTCCTTGATCACATACACAGGTTTTGTTGAGTATATGTTGTTTCTTTCACTTCATTGGCTTGTTTATTTTTTAGAGGTTCAACATCCCATAAGCCTTGGAGCGAAGTGAGGATGACACTAACGAGGATGAATGACATTTAAAAGGTATGCCATTTATCTCTTGTTAGTTAGTATGCTTGATAATTAAAACTTAGGGAAAGTTTTATATTATGTCTTGTTTTGTTCTAGTTTCGGGGTGAAACTAGGGAGATCTATTTGTGTCCTCACTTACAAATTAGTATGATAACACCGCTAGCAGAATATCAAACTCCATCGAGTCGTCAAAGTAGGGAATTTTCTTCATCAGGGAAAGTGGCTCTAGGGATGATTTTAGGGGCTAAATTGCGCTCATGGGCTAATTTTCCCTGGTTTTTCCAAAAATGAGATTCACTATTTTAAAAATGATTCACCCAAATTCTATAGGATAAAATTATTTTACCTTAAAAATCGCCAAAATTTTATAAAACTATATAAAATACTCAAAAATTTGAATATTTTTACAAAAATATCGCCAAACATTTATAGTTGACATATGAAGGATTAGTAAGATTCGCCAAGCTTTCTACATTTTAAAATAAATTTCTATCCTTAAAATCATCCCTGAGTGGCTCACCAGGAGTCATATTTAGTAGAAGTTTCCTCATATGATGTAGGCACTTGACGCAATGGATACCATTGCTTCCTAAGGGGGGAGGAATGATCCAAGTGGATATCGGTGCCCACCCACCTATTCCACTATCTTTAAACGACATTTTTTGGGATCGTCGGTGCCCAACATGTAAATAAGGGTGGATGTTAGGCCAAATGGAATATGTAATCCTTGGTTATACATTTCCAATAGTGTATCGAGCACCCCAAATGTATATCGTATGAAAAATTTATTCCCTCAAGGAGTTGATGTATCAACTACCCCCATCAGAGCCAACAAACCTTTCGGTGTTTAAACTTCCGAGGTTATGGTTTAAGGTTTCCTCATTTATTTTTATGTTAAAAAGGTCTTTGGAGCCTCATTTTAGTCATATTCTTTTGAATGAGCATAGTCAATGCATTTCTTCTCAAAATATAAGCTACCACCATTCTAGCTAGCTTGCGTGTTTTTTCATTTTACAGTTTTTTGTATTTAAGAAAGTCATTAATAGAATCCGAGATTTACTATATTATCGTGTTCCTTTTCATATATCTGTGTATTTATTTGTTATATATTTTTTATATTTATACCTTCATATCGTTACCCAAAACAATCCAGATCAATGGTATGAGAGTAGTCTGCTCCTTGTCGTTCTTAGTGCATGTCCCCAACGAGGTCAGGGTATAGAGAGTTGGGCCTCGAGATTGTTTCTCTTGAGGAAAACTGCTCTTGCATGCCCAAGATGGTGGAATAAAGGAGGGACGATAGGATAGGATATCCTTTCAAACTATTTCTCAAGGAATCCCTCGCGTGAAATAGGAACGCGATGATGGATAATTTCTCCCAAATCCTTCAACAATTGCTGACAACAATGGAGGCACCTTCAACCAACATTCACTTCGGAGGTCCAACACCCTTCAATGTACAAGTTAACTTTGATATTCGTTTATTTTAAGGCTAGATAGATGATTATTCTTTGTAAAAATGGCTAAATCTACTAGAGGGTTATTTCTTTGTCCGCAGTTTTTCCAACAGTGAAAAGATCACCTTTGTGCTCCTTAAGGCCCTTCTCTAAGTCAGAGATTGGTGGGAAACCAACTATGAGAAACATGCCAAGGATGAGTATATAATTTTTTGGCTAGGACCCACTTCAATAACTTTCATTGATGCCCTCAAGGAACAATATTAACCTTTTACAAGTTATGATGACCAATACACGAGAAGGACCACATTGCACCAAGAGAGGGACCAAACAGTGTCAAAGTTCACCACTAATTTTCATACATTGCACACCAATTTGGATATCAAAGACTTCAAGCAACATTTATTCCTAAAATACCATGGGGCTCTACATAGATACATCCAAACTGAAATGGATTTTATGGACATATCATTGTTGGGATATGCTTACAAATATGTTGTCAAAATCAAGCAGAATTTCAAGCAGTAGAACAAACGGGGGTTCGAGTATGCAAATCCACAACAACCAAAGTATGGTAAGGGTTTCCCTAACTCCTAGTCCAAATTATAGAGCAAGTATTTCCAACCCTAGGATAACCAACCGAAGCCACCAACAAAAAAGGGCAAAGGGAAGTCAAAGAAGGACACTGGAAAATTGTGTGAGTTCCCCAAAATCCCTTGGTACAATACTGATGAATATCGCTCCAAACAATCTTTGTTCACTGAGAAAAAATACCTAGGGTCATATGATCACTCAGAATCTAATTTGGAACCATAAAATGGAATATGGATCATTGATGCAGAACCAAATCTCACCATCTCTACCAAAAATGTTCAGCCAGAGGAACCAGAGGAGCCTGAAGAAGGGGAGTGCCTTTTCGACTCACAAATGTTTGTGAAGGGAACCCCACTCCATTTCATTGTTGACAGTGATAGCTAGAAGAAATTTATCTCAGCATAGGTTTTCAAGAGGTTAAACCTGACAATGATGTTGCATCCTATGCCATACACCATTTGTTGGCTCAACCAGGGATCTGACATCTGGTTCAACAAACAATGTCACCTACATGACAACATAAAACCCTTGAAAGATGAGGTATTGTGTGATGTTTCCCCCCTTTAAGTTTGTGGTGTTTCTTTAGGACAACCATATATGTGGAAGTTTCATGTTGTTTATGAACGTAGGCTTTGTAATTTCATTATTACTTTGTGAGATCAACTCTATAGGTTATCGGAGGAAATCCCAAACACTGCAGTATCTTTGATCTTCGTGATGTAGTGTAGAAAGGTGTTCCCTCATCGGGATATTTTTTCTCTATATGGTTTGATCGGAAGGTGAACATAGGGTCACTACAACCATCAAAACCTCTGCATGGGGTCTCCTTGCCCAACAACAATAGGTGGACATAATAGTAGAGGAGTAAAAAGACATATTTTCCTTGATTACTTTGGTGTCTATGCGCTATCATGTAAATCAAACCATTGATATTATTAATGACCCTTTATACAGGTGTTATGTTATGGAGAATTAAGAAATCAAACTCCACATCTAGGCGCTAATTTTGAAGGGCCAAATCAGACCAAGATCCTCACCTTGCAGGATCCCAATAGTTTTGGTACAGAAGAAGGATGGGATATGTCAGTTTTTATTGATTAAAGATACCTAAAAAATATCACATTCAAGAACCAGTACCCAATTCCCCAGATTGATGATCTTCTTGATCAACTCAAGGGAGCCAAGTTTTTTAATAAGATTGATCTTAATTTAGGCTACCACTAGATGCCAATTGACAAAAATGATGTGTGGAAGACAACATTCAAGTATAAATAAGGACTCTTTGAGTGGTTGGCCATGCCTTTCGACTTGACTAATGCATTGTACACATAATTATGGATGATGGATGACATATTATGACCTTTCACAAAATCCTTTGAGGTTGTGTATTTGGATGACATCCTCATCTTCAATAAAACTTGGGAGGAACATTTGGATCATATTTAGTAAGTATTGTGCACCCTGTGACAACACAAGTTATATCCCGATTTGGAGAAGTGTTCCCTCGGAATGCAGTGAATCCAATATTTGAAAGTAATCATGGATGAGTAGGGTGTACATGTGGATCTATCCAATATACAAGTCATCCATGATTGGTCGGCCCCAAAGATAATGATCGAGATCCAAAGCTTCTTGGGCCTCACCAACTTTTATCGACGGTTTTTGTTGGGATTCTCTAATATCCCTTGGGCCCTAAGCTAGGTGACAAAGGGTGGTGTGAACACAAAGTTTGTGTGGTTTGTGCCCCAATAGAAGGCATTCAAGGATTTTAAATTATGCCTCTACTTAGAACCATTCCTCATTCTTCCAAAACTACAACATCCATTTGAGATTGAGACAAATCCTTCATATTATGCTATCGGTGCAGTTATCAATCAACATGGGAATCTAGTAGCCTATCACAATGTAACTCTATCTATTGTTGTCCACACATACCCCACCTAGGAAAAAGAGATGTACTCCATTGTGCAGGTATGTCGACAGTGGAAGAATTACATTTTGGGGAAGTAAATGATCGTCCACTATTGGCACAGGGGAAGAACCAAGGTTCAATGCTTCAAAAACACACCAACAAAACCCTAACTAATGGCCCTTTCATCAACACCTATGAAGAAGATAAAGTCTCACCCGAGTTAGAGGCACAGGGTGGGGGGGGGTTACAGGACTCAGATGTATGCAACTTAGTTGGGACACAGATCTATGATTACAATACCTTAACAGAGCACTTAGGAGTTAACATTCATTAGCATTTAACCCTTATTCACATCGCATATTGAAATCCTAGTTACAGAGAAGCGCAATATTCAACAAGATCTAATACATCCAACACTTAGCGCATAGAAATAGATCAGATCTAGCATTCATTCAAATTACTAAGAATTAAGATATTATATCAAATGCATTTAACATATTTCATTGCACTAAGCATACATCACATCAATAACATAACAACTATAATGCACAAAGCAACCACAACACAGGATATACGTGGTTCACCCTAGTGTGCGGATACGTCCACCAACTCTTCTCTTCTTTATTATCTTCTTTCAATCTTCTGCAAGCACAAAGCCACAGGAACCCACTCCACATAAGATAGGAGATCTGTGTGCACCTCAACATATCCTCCTTCCCTGAGCTAGGTTTAAGCACAAAGCCTTCTTATAATAAAAACACAAGCTTCTTACAATCACTTGCTCTTAGCTCTACAAGTTTTTAACACACATTATGCACAAAGCCTCTATCTCTACACTAAGCCGATTCTACTAGATCTCTTTTAATTACATCACCTAGATTTATATGTATACATTAAAAAAGGTACTAAACATGGGTAAACCCATGGGCCAACACCCCATACCCATTACACAAACCCTAAACCCAAACAATTCCTTAAGAAGGGGTCGAGATCCTGTGATCTCGACTTCGCCTTGCGCTCCACCTTTGACTAGCCTGTTGAAGTCCCAAAATTGGTCAAATGTGACCAAGGTTCTCCAAAACTTGGTCAAGGGACAACAGGCCCCCAACACTCACCTGTGACTCATCCCGAGCCACTCTCATCTCGATAACTCTACCTCAAATCCCTCGAGCTTGGCTCGAGCTGCTTCGACCTGTTGCTTTTCCAGAGCCTCCTGCTCAGTGAACTCTTGAATAATCTTATTCATCACAGGTCCTTCCAAGTGTTGTTCCACTGTGGTGACCACTTGTTCTAGTTCTGCACCTCATCCTTCAATCTCCTCAAAAATTATGCAAGCTTCATCCTGCACTGGCTGGAGTCGCTGGGTTATTTCCATGACCTTACTCTGTATGGAATGGACTTGTTGTTGAACTGTGCATTGTTCCTGGGATAATTTCATCCTCTCGACCACTGGTAGTGGCTTCAACTATGCTTGCACCATTGTTTCTTGCTACTTCGCCTCATGAAGTTGTGACTCTATTGTCCTTAGTTCATGGTCCTCTGCAAGGCGCTCGTAATTCTGCGCACTTCGACTGCTAAGTTGCTTACATTCTAAGGCCAATGCCTTGATTCTCTAGACTGCACTTCGGGCAGTTTCTTCTCTCTCGTCTCTCACTTCCTGCATAGTTCTTAGCACTGCTTATAACTCCAGTTTGGCTATCCTCTGTTGGAGCTGCTGAATATCTTTGAAAAGCTTCCCTACCTGTATTTCTACTGGGTATTATTCCATCTGTTCTAAGCTCGTCATAGAGCAAAGTGCTCTAATGAATGCTTCTATAATTCCAATCTTCTCTGCGAGTATTTGTTCCTTATCCTTCTAGATCTATTCTCTATTCTTTGTAAACTTGGCTTGGATGTCGTCTTTTTCCTATTGCGCAACCTGACGTTGTTCTCTAGATTCCTATTTTTATTTGTTTAAGGCCTCTGTGGCCTACTCTTTTTCTTACTGAACACGATGAATGCGAGATTCGGTCACATTTATTATTTGGTGGAGATGGGCAGGTTCGTCTCCCAACTCTATCCCTCCTGATGACAGGGGCACAGTAGAAACTATGCAGCTAGAGTGGGGGGCTTGTTGTACCCCTTTCCACTCTGCTTCAATTATTTCAGACATGGTCTCTTGTTTGGATTCATTGCACTATAATATATCTTCTAATGTATCTGAGACAATGGCGATGATGAAATCTATGTCATCCATCGTGAGCACAGTATGCATCTATGGTTTAGTAGCTTTGGACTTATTTCATGATGTACGTTTCAAGGCGGAAACCTTTATTTTCTTGGAGGTCTCAGCTTCATCAATAGGGTCCCTAGGTGGTGTTACTTCACTTTGTTTCTACTTGTCTTCTTCTCCTTTGTCTTCTTCTTTGTCTACTTCATCATCACCTCCCCCTCTAGGTAAGTTTGAAGCAGTCTCTTCTGATACGTTGTTCAAATTTTGTACCTCTTCCTTTGTCTTCCTTCTACTACTGTTGGGTGCATCATACTCTTCACGAGTGACTAGAGGAATTATGATTAGGTCGGGGTCGGACAGTTCTGCCTGGTCAATTAGTACAAGGAGATCTGAGGGCCACTCCTTAGTTATTTATTCCATGTCCTCCTTAGTGAGCTTGTAGTAAGATTGGAGCTCTTATTTATGTTCGTCTCCTTGAACAGTGATATAAATAAAATGTCTATCTGCGCGGAACTTCACAAATGGTCTGAACCTGTGCTGGGTATTCAATGTCATGCGAGGGGAAGACTCAATAGCCCTCTTCAATTGTAGTTAATAGGTGTGGAACACCACATTTGACTACCATTGTTTAGCTATGTTTCTCGAATACCATAGCATGGTAAACATCACAGCTAAGGTTTTTGATGGCTCAATCTTAGGGAAGGTCACACCTTCTTTCATATCCCAAGCAATGAAGGTGATGAGGATCAATAACCAACTGAAGTGGAACTTGTAGCCCTGATATTGAGCTTCACAAAAATATTTCTCTAACTGGTTGATGAGGTAGCTCGCCCAGTTCATTTTTATCCCTTCCATGCATTTTCCTGTGAGGTTGACGACAAACCCCATGACTTGTGTGGGTTTGTTCTTCCTTACTATCTTACCAACAATCAACTAGAAGGCTAGGCATAATGTGCCATTATGGATGGAGGCTACCTTGTAGCCCTTCTTCCCCTTTTCCACATAGCCATAGGTGTCTTTGATTTTCTACGCCAGGGTGCGATCTATATTCTTTCTTCGATAAACATCTTGTGGGTCTGGTCCTTGCATGCTTAATGCGGTGATCCTATGGATCAGTGCCAAATCGACGGTGGTGCATCTGTCCAGCCATATATAACCACTATGGAAGAACAATAGAAGAAACTTAATGCATGCGTTAACCTCCTGATGTCTTCCGAAGTGTGGTATCTTCATCACGTTTAAAATAGTGGACCTCACAATGTCCATAGTCCACGGCTGGGGGATGATCTTCAACTTCTTCCCCTTTGTTTTGGTCAAATACTTGTATGGTACGAGCATGCTATAGTTCTTGAGGTCTCCTAAGTTATAGTCGTTGATATTCAACGTCAGAATCCTCTCCAACTGCGGTCTGACTATGCGTATCCCCTTCAGGAGGTACGCAGTGATGACTATGTAGTCGAAGTCCCCCAGGACGCTATCACTACTCACCGTGCCAGCCAGAGGTGGGATGTAGTAGGGAATGATATATGGGATGATCTTTGGATTCGCTAAGTCATCATGATGCTTCATTAGTTTTTCTGCCGCAACTCAGGATGGTCTAGATCCATGAGCAGTCGACGGGGATGCTTGCACTCCTCTCGTCAACGAGGCTTGGATTCCTATGAAAATTACCTTCTCGGCCATGAGGTCTATTAGGATCTCTTCGATGGATTTTTATACTGTGCTAATTTCTTCCGACATGCACACTCAAGATCTGGTATCTCAGGTCGGTGAAGAAACACTCAATGTAGCATAATAGATGGCGAGGTCTCAATAATCACAGAGCGGTAATAATCAACACGAATAGTCACAATTGGCAAAAGTGTTCACGGTGCAATTCTATATGGGATAAATAGACATCATCATAATGGATCCCTCCAATGGGTAGGAATGCCTTAATCAATGCAATTTAATCCGTTGTGGTGTGGTCCCAACAGTCTAATGGCGAACGTTCCAGTAATAACTGTGTTTCTAGCCATTCTGGAGCATCATTCTAATGGTTGGGACACCTCCAACAGTCATATTGCTTTGTCGTGGTGAAGTGCCAATTTACACTATTCTTATATCCCGACAAAGTTCCAGTTCTGGAAACCTTCTTTCTGTGAAGTTCGCTTTGGAACTTCCTACAATTTCTCTAACTTTTCTTTCTTCTTATTGATCTTTCTGGCCTTCTTTCCTGAAATCAGAGTCACTAGTTTCCTCTTTCCATTATCGTTCTTATCTCCTCTTAGCATGGGAACTTCGCACTATTGAGGTGATTTTGAGGGGTTCGAGAGTAATACTTCTTCTCTTTCTGGAGTAAGTTCTCTACTCTCTTGGATGGATAAGTTTCTTAAGCTTTCCTGCGTTCGTTCAATTTCAACATCCATATCTTTGGTCCTTAGTAGCTTCGACTAGTCCTCTTATTCTTCTAGTAAGTGTGTTATTCTCCTAGCCATGAAATCTCTTATTTCTTTCTTTTCCTGTTCTAGATCCTCCTCTTCTTGTTTCCTTCGTATCTGATCTTTTTCAATCCAGGTTTTTCCTAGAAAAATAGCAAATGGGGAATTGTTCTCAACAAATTTAATGATCTCAAATTCTTCTTCTTTCGAAGTCCCATGAGAACTCATAGGTATCTAGGTAAGTCTTCCACATAGGTTTATTAGTTGTCCTCTAAATAATCCTATTCCTCATAATGAAGGAACCATAGTAGGTTTTCCCAAAATTTCCCAAGTTATTTATGTCATGATATTCACCTGTGTTTCCTCATCCATAACACAGTCTATGTCAAAGTCTCCTATTCTTGTTTCTATGTGCTCCTTCTCTTTTAAGATCTCTGATAAGTTTATATCTCTATGATCATTCAAGGTTTCTTTCATCTATAATAATATAGTCTCTGATTCTTTCTGGAGTTTTAACATATCCTTGGTTTATTTCCCCGTCTCATGGTTTTCTTGTCTCATATTCATCTTTTCAACTTTAGAAATCATTCTGGGAAATCCAAAAATTCATTTTCCATAGATTTACAATAAAGACAACTAGGACCTCTACCAGGGAATACCTTAGCAAGATGTCCTGGTCTCCTACAACTATAGAAAATAGTTAATCCTCTCTTTCTTTTAAATGACCCCCAACCTTTCCTGTACTGTGCACTGGGATCACAATAACTAACCTGCAATTTTTTTTTCTAGGATCTTGCATCCATTTGTTAGTCCAAGCATTCTTTCTATGCATAGGAATAACATATATTTCACTATTCTTATCAGATCTATTCATATCAAATATTATTTCTTCTAGTTGTGCCCTAGTTTTCAGACTAGGACCAAATCTATTAAACATACCTAGATCCATTCTTTCGAAATAAACAAAATTCACTTATCTTACCTTTATCAGAGAAAAAAGATTCAAGATCTTACCTCTTTTATTTAGATTGAACTTCTCTTCTTAGTGTTGGAAAACTGAGAGGGGGAGGGTGAACCAGTTGTTACTCTGATTAAATGATTATGGCCATTTTAAACTCTTTACAAAACACTCAATGATGATCACAATAATGCAGGGAAGTAAGCAATAGAATTTTAAACATCAATCACACACATGAAATATATAGAGACAGATATTTACTGAGGAAACCCATAAAGGGAAAAACCTCTTCTTCTTAATATGATAAGTAACATTTATTTTCTTTACATTATCAATATTATGAGCTCCAACTCCTCTTGAGGCTACAACCTATGTTTTACAAGCAGTAACTTACTGAGAGCACCAAATCTCCAATTTCTCTAGCACCCACTAGAAGGAAGCACCAACTCCCTAAGTGTTCCAACACCAACTGGATGGAAGCACCAAATTCCTATCACACAGGCACCAACCTGTATAACAAAGAACGATAGTTCTCCCTTGCACCACCCTAGTTTTTCTGGTTGCAACCATATGGAAGCTACAACTCCCTATGTTCACCCATTTGAAACTCTGAGGACACTAGTCCTCCCTAGCACCTCCCTACCACCCTGAAATATAAATCTTTGCTTTTTATTACTTTATCACAGTGATACAATGTTTATCTATGGCATACTATTCTCATCATTGTTCTACGACACTAATTTTTTCTCCTACATTAGCATATCTCTTCTCGCATGAGTCACTCTAAACAACAACTCCCATCTATTCTCTCTTCTTCATTTTTATACTCTCTGTGCACCTTCTGCATCCTTCATGTGCAATACCTCTGCATGCCCTTCACTACGTCACTGTTCTTCCCTACAGGTTGTTCATTGCAGCTCATCCTCATGCCTTCATAGCTCGACAACAGAAATCACTTCACTTCTCTGTTATGCATGCTTTTCTCATGTCGAGTCATCTCCTGATCATCATGGAAACTCTTCATCTTCTCTATCGGTTATGTTCCCTGTGAGTTCATCATCAGTGGTTGTTATGCAAAGATTCCTTAGCTTCTCTGGCAGTCGAGACTCTTCTTCTTCTCTGTTAGTTACAGCCAGTCAACTATGGCTTCTTGGGCTTCTATCCCCTTTTTTCCCATGAACACCGATGGTGACCAAGTGCTTATTCAAAAGGCGTTTCCTGATTTCTGTCTAGTGCACATTAGATCCATTTCATGATATAAACTTGGGTTGTGAACTTCATGTGACCAAGCAGTTGCGGGCACATCCAAAGGTGGTTTATACCAAACTTATTTTCTGCCCCCAATTCACCATGAGCCTCCATGTGTCCTTTATCCAAAATCGTGGTTTCAATTGTGTCCCGCTTACAAAAAATTAAGGCCCGAGCATGTTCTCGCACTGCAATCGAGCATGACTGTCGATATCATGATCTTGACGGTGCTCTTAAACAAATGGTTCAGATCTGTCCTCTTCAATCGATGGCTCTGCCTTCTTTCCTTTGTCCATGTGCAATCCTTGGTCTCAGCGATTAGATGACACGTGTCCCTCCAAACCAATGGACTAGATCAATTTTGCGATCCGGGCTCTAGGAGTTTCAATTCTCAAGTTCTCGTTTTCCCCCGAAGCATTTCACCTGGATTCCACGATCCAACGATGCATGTCCCTCTCAGTCAATAGTTGAGATCTCCTTCGTGTCTCCGGACTTCAGAGATATCAATTCTCAAACTCTTGTTCATTCTTCCTTTGGTTTTTCCCAGAGTTGACAATCCACTGACGTGTGTACTCTTTAATCCAACGACTATCCTCTGCTCTAGGACTGTGGCCTCGAGACTTTGGGTCTTTGGGAGAGTACTGGTTGTAAAACTCTCAAAGAAAAAATACCAGAGGGATGTAACTCTTTCATCACTTGATGACATGTCATGAGTTGAGAAGTTGCCATGTGTCACTCAGATTTGTGATTTCCACGTACCTAAAATGTCGAATTAACTTGTATAGAATGCCCCGCACAAAATAATTGATATCAAATTATGAAACTTGTATCCAAATAACTATAGATTGTCCATGATCCAATGCAACCAGTCCCACTCAATTTGGATACTCTAGCAAGAAGTTATTCTTGTTTTACCTGGAACACCTTCTTGAGACTAGTCAATAGGACTAGTCAGATACCCTATCTTACACAAAGTGTATCTACCAATTTAAGATGACCTAGAAGCTGAAATGTTTACCACAGCTATATTACTAATTTTTTTAAATGGCCTCCGAATTGCAGGGTCTGAAACTTTACAGAAATTTTTTTATAGCAAACATTCTGGAATGACTCATTTCAGTATGATTCCAGAACCCTATCTTGTGCAGGCTGTATCTCCGAAAGTATAATGCCTCAAGAGCTGAATTTTGAACCCATCGTATATTGATCTGTCTACTAAATACCCTCCAAGTGGTTCCTTCTGAAACGTTGTAGAAAAAAAGTTATAGCGAAAATTCCACGGTGTCTCAGATGTAGCAGCGAAACCCCAAGACCTTGAGCTCTGATACCATATGTTAAGAACCAAACCTCAATATAGCATGGAAAAACCTCAGGA
>ML788326.1:119146-140975 GCA_009831015.1 Picea engelmannii | reverse complement strand
CCTTGGTATATATAGGAGACTAGGAGGTATAATTACAACTAATGGCCTAAAGCCGACATAAATAAAATAACATTACTAATATAATATGCCCCAATTAAGGGGTAATGATCCAACATTAGGGCTTAACATGCGATGTATGTCAAAGAGTAGGGAAGCCTTCTAGACAGGATGAGATTCCTTTGGCACCGCAATTAACATTACAAGTATTCGAGAAATGATCCATTGAATTTGTGGGACCTATTAACCCACCAGGAAAGCACACATGAGCTAGATACATTATCACTGCTACAAAGTATTTGACTAGATGGGTAGAAGCAAGAGAAGTTAAGGATTGTAGTGTAGCCACATCTATGCAGTTCATCTTTGAGGATATTATAACCAGATTTGGATGCCCTAAGATCCTTATGAGCGATCAAGGCACACACTTCATCAACAAAACTATTGAAGTCTTAACTCAGGAGTTCAAAGTTCACCATCATAAGAGCACACCATACCACCCACATGTGAATGGTGCAGTCAAATCTTTCAATAATATCTTGGAGACAGCACTGACTAATATTTGTAGTGTCAACAGAGATGATTGGGATTTGAGAATTTTAGTAGTGTTATGGGCTTATAGAACCACTTGAAAAAAGTAAGCAATGCAGACCCCATTTAAGTTAGTTTATGTCTTGGAAGCAATGGTACCTATGGAATATTTGGTTCCTATTTTAAGGATTGCATCATTTACAGGTATGTATGACACCGACGATGTTCAAGACAGGATTGTGCAGTTGATGGAACAAGAGGAAGAAAATTTTATGGTGGGATTTCATCAGCAGGTACAAAAAGAATGAGAAAAGGATTACCATGACAGACATATCAAGAAGAAAGCATTTAAGAAAGGATATTTGGTACTATTATATGATATCATGTTCATGAAGCATCCAGGAAAGTTCAGGACACATTGGCTAGGGCCACTTGAGGTTTCCTATGTTACAGAAGGAGGAGTTTCATAGTTGAAGACTCTCAATGGAGAATGGAATGATGGTTTAGTGAATGGGAACAGGTTGAAGTTATATTGTGGCAACCAACTTCCTCAAAACTCTTAGTAAAAGAAAAGGAAGAAGGTTCTAGGTACCAGGTGTAGTTGAAATTGGGTACCAGACACAGAAAAGACAATCTACACATGATAGGGAGGGATGGAGAAGAAAGCACGGGCTACCCCACGTAGTCTGCAGTCGAAATGATACAAAAGGTTCAAATCTTGCAGTGACTCAGGACAAGTCACAGGTGAGTGTTGGGGGCTTGTTGGCCCTTGATTATGTACTAAGGAATAAGGTTAAGACTAAGGAAGAATAAAGATGAAGTATGAAGAGGGTGGAAGGCACACAATCTGAGGAAGGGTCTAAGTGGTTAAAGAAGCATAAAATAAGGAATGAAGTAAGGAAAAGCTAGTCGTTGGAAGAGAAGATCTAGGAAGACAAAGAGGAAATTAGAAGACATATCGTGGAAAACTCAGCAAGTGGAAGAAGACACCAACGGATACTTTGGAGAACCTCATGGAAAAGAAGGAAGAACAGGTTGGCGAAGCCCTTAAAACACAAGTCAAGTGGACCTAGGGTTTTGGCACCTAGGGTTTTATCACCTAGGGTTTTGGATCTAGGGTTTTGACACCTAGACTTCAGTCTAAGGTTGTGTAAGAGTCATGTAATGTATAAATAAGGTCTAGAAGAGTCGAGAGGGGTGGGTCATTGGTTGTTGTTGTACTATTATCGTTGATGAGAGTGATATTGAGAGAGAAGTGTTTTGTTGTAAGAGAATTTTGTACTATGGATCTTCAGCTGGGTGTGGAGATCAACCTTGCAGTTGAGTGCACAAGAAAGGAAGAAAATGAGAAAGAGAAAGAGAGAGAGATATGCAGCTAAGTGCACAGATAGAACTATATGTTTTCACCCAATATATCAAGAAACACAGTTATGTGGACGTAGCCCTAGGGAGAGGGTGAACCACGTATATTTTGTTGTTCTTTGTGGTTGATGTTGTGTTATTTGCTATTAGATATATTGTTATTGAATTGTTGTGTTAAATATAAGAGATATATCTAGCCTCATGAAGTGAGCATAATCGTGGTAAAGAATATCTATATTGTATTGTGTTGTGTTCTGGAATCATTTTTCATTTCCTCTGGTTGTAGACACCTGTGTCCTGCAACCCCCTATTGCTACTTTGGGTGAGACTTCATATTCTTTGTAGGTGTTGTTGAAAGGGCCAATATTTAGGGTTTGTTGGTGCATTGTTAGAGTTTAACCCTGGGCCTGCCCCTATGCCAACATGTATCTCCAACCATGTCGCAAATTTCCTTAGTCGTCCCCCGGTGGCTATGCTAACCACAATTATTAACTCGTATGGACATGATACATATGGATGGCCACATATATATAACAATGACTCTAACTTCACTATTTCCTATCAGAAATTAAGCACAAAACAGTTCCCCATTTTCATATCTAGGATGTATTATGATGCCATTTAAGCCATATTTATGTTCCTTCAAGCAAGCATTCCAAGCTGATCTAGTAAGCTCATTACATTTGGGCAACGAGACATTTTGGTGCATAAACTATAGTGGAATTATTGCAAAATAATTTTTATTGGTTGAAGCTTCGACAAAATGTTCACAACTATATCATATCCTACACTTATTGTGCCATTTCCAAGTCTGCCATCAAGAAGCAAGAGCTATACACCCTTCTACCTATAATATCCCTAGGTCGTGCCCAATTGTAATATAGATGAAAATGTACTTAAGCTGGTGAGTTGTTTTGATATCATTTTTGTATACACATTTTATGGCATAGTGCACACATGTACTGCACAGTGCAATGATGAAGTGTGCACATTCCAGGATACAACGTGCAACATCTTAAGTGCACGCGATTGTGAGGCCAACAATCCTTTGTGTATATGTTATATTTTATAGGCTAGTGAGCCAAGTTATTATAAGCTAGGATGCTTATGTTTGATTAGGCCGAAGAGCCTAGATGTTAAACTCTAGTGCGCCTATTTTTGTACATGTCTCATAATTAATATAAAATACATCGTTGCGTGCAGACCGACCATGATAAAAGAGATGGGGGACTAAAATCCACTGGTTAGGGAAAGGGAGGGGATAAGTTAAGGAAAGGGTCTAAGCTAGGGATCTTAAGCCAAAAAGGAATATTATATTAATATTTCTTTAATATAAAGTATGGATAATTATTTTATCCTTAGTTCTAAAGTTGGGGCCAAGTGGGGAAAAGTAGATCGCAACATGACAAGTGTCAAATTGGGGACATGCACACATATTGTTGGGACTTAGTTCATTTCCTATCATATGATCCATCATTCGAACCATCACTCCTACTATCCAGTCAATCATCCATGAGTATTCACACACCATTGAGATATATTCTGTATCTTGATCATAGTACCTGAACCTGGATCCATAGCCATTTTTGTGTTGGTGTATCTGGTTAGCTTGGGAGATGGACTGAAGAAGCGGTTTGTCAGGCCCATGAGAAATTCTCTAGGTGAGAGAATTGTTGGGGATTGATTTCTTGAAGGTGTTGAACTGAAGCTACATTGCTCTGAGACTTCCTGTCCGGCATGTTGCTGAAGCCCGGAAAGGAAGTGGGGCGGTCAAAGGACTGTTGAGAAGAGAAGGGGCACACTTCCTGGGTGGGACAGGCATGTGGGGAATGAGGGACTATAGGCTATTAGTTGATTGAGAACCTGTGACAGAGTCTTTCCTGTTGTCCATGATCCTTTAGCCTGGTTAGGAATCCCTTTACCCGGCTGGAGTTTAGTCCCAGCTCGGGGGTGACTCACTGTTTAGAGTGATGAACAGTTTGCTATAAGGCTGGGAGGTTCATGAAAGGTTTGCACGCAGTTGGTGATATTGTCACAAAGATAAGTGTCAATTGTGTGATAAATTTACATGATGCATTGTTATTTACGTGTTTAATTTTATGGGTTTATCCTATGCGTGATTATAACTGTCTGTATATTTATGGGTATTTCCTATATATGCTACATGTCTATGTTACTGTTATTTCAGTGTGAATCCATGCATTTACAAAATGTATTTATTTTTTTACGTTTTACATGTAAAGCTTCTGTAATTTTTCTGTATACATATGTTTTAATTGCATGCAATTAGAAAAAATTATGTGGCATAGCTAAGTTGGTTGTTGAGTGTCTTATAGTATGTTACGTAGAGAGAACAAGAGAGTTCTCTGGCATAGCATGGCCCAGCATGGATGGTCAGGGAAGTTACACTACCTACTCCATATAATCATTGGGATTCCATCTCCATGGACTACATGTCCGATCTTCCTTCAACCAAGCATGGGAATGACTATGTCTTTGTGGTCATTGATCGATTCTCTAAGATGGAAATGTTGGCACCTTGAAAGAAGAGAATCATAGCCAAGGCCGCCACTCTATTGGCCACATCCCTTTTCATGTTTTCTTTGGGTTCCAACCATTTTCCCCAATTGACATATCTCTTCCCATTTCAACCGCATAGGAAGATTCCTCCCATGCTTAGACTAAGGCTGATCGGGAAGCCAAATATTTTGAGTGCATCCATCACATCCAATAAAAAATTATTGATATTGTGTAGATATATGAGGGAGGAATGATAAAGGTGGATATCATTTCCCACCCACTTATTCCACTAGCTCAAAGACGATTTTCCATTTTGGCATTTTTTTACAATTTTTTGTGTCCCAAACTTCTGGGGTTGTTTTGAGGCCCTAAACAACATTTTTTGGGATTGACATCACCTAGCATGTAACTGAAGGTAGATGCTAATTTGAACGCAATATGTACTCTTCGGTTATACATTTCCAATAGTGTATCGATCGCCGCAAATGAAGATCATATGCAAAATTTATGCCCTCAGGAAGTTGACGTATCAACTACCCTCATTGGGGCCCGCAAACATTTTGGTGTTTCATCTCTCATGGTTAGTGTTTTGGATGCTTATGGTTTTTTTATTTTTTATTTTATGTTAAAAATTCCTTTGGAGACTTATTGTACTCATATTCTTACGAATTAGCATAGCTGACACAAATCTTCTCAGAGATAAGCTACCACCATTCTAGCTACCTTGTGTGTTTTTTCATTTTATTGTATTTTGTATTTTAGATAGTCATTAATAGAATCTGAGCTTTAGTGTATTACTATGTTCCTTTCCATATCTCTATGTATTTCTTTGTTATATCTCTATTATATTTATTCCTTCATATCGTTCCCCAAAATAATATGGATCACAACATGACATTCAAACTCATGCAGCTACCTATGCTACTTAAAAACATAATTGCAAGTACTTTAACTATGCACAACAACAACTAAAAAAATTACAACAACATTCAACCAAATAAATAGATATTTGAATGCATCATTCTTCTCACAACAAGTAGAATTTAACCAAGATAGCTCAAAGTAAATTGCACAACAACTATATCAACAATTAACAGAAATCAACACAGAAGATAAGAACACTTATCTTATAAAAGTATGCAACTCACTATAGAGGACGGAAATTCCTCCCAACCATAGAGTTGTTGTTCCAGTGCTCAACAAAAATTCACCCTCGAGTTGTGGCTATGAATCCACGAGAGATGGTGGTACCTAAGGCTGGATAATGTCCCCCTCTCAACAATAATCTCATAGCCACTTCCAATCCACTAGATCTCTTCCCCTCAACCTGGACAACCCAAGGGATGGAATCCCTCTTCACCGTTCATAGTCCCTCGGGCCTTTCCACTCCCCTTCAGGGCTTCCAATACAATTTGGATAGGAAAACTAATTGTTGGGACCTCAGGAATTCTACAGATGAAACATGAATTCACCCATCAACAACATGTTACTCCTAGGAACACAGCCTCTTTCTCCATGAATTTTCAGATCCAAACAACTGCCAAACTTTCCCATAACAACTCCTTCAAGCTTCAGTACTCAGTACTTCTTTCTTGTCCAGAAAACTCCATGTAAAACCAACTCTTCATGCAAAACCATAAAATTCATAATTTTGGTCTCCTACCCACACAAATTTCCCCTCTTTATCTTTCTTGCTTGACTTGAATTATTCCCCGAGATGATTGTAATCATCCCCTATGCTCTCAATAACTATGGGATGTGACTCTCACACATACCCTCTTACATGAATTCAATGATTTGACTCTAGAACACTCAATAGCTAATGGAAGGTTGATGGAAAGGATAATATAGGAAGAAATAAGAAATGGGTTTTGGTTTAATAGGCATGGTTAACTCTCCCCCCCTAGACCCCTTCCCTTTCTTGTGGATACTTAGCCCCAAAATATTCTTCTGTGTCCATCTGCAGCTAACGATACATTTTATTCATTGTATTCAATTTACAACATTTACAATATACATCACTATTTTGGGGTTTGAAAATGAGGATGTTACATAATCATTAACATGAAATTGATTTATTTCATGATATGCATGTTACTAAATATATTGGTTCATCAGTTAATGTTGATTCAAGGCCTAATTCTATTGAGTCCACTAATAACAATGAAATTGTTATGCAAGAACAAATGTTAGGATTTTGTAATGAATAGTTTCAGGAACAAAAGAATGTGTCTAAGGATTAAACTTTTATATTAAACAATGATACTCAAACTCTTGTGGAAAGACATAATGTATAAGAAGACTTGATGTGTAGAGGTCTTGAAACTAAAGGGGTAAGTGATTTCTATAATGACATTGCATTGTCTTCTTCTCATATTGAACAAGGTCCCCTTATCCTTACACATAACTTATCACTAAATCATAGTTTACATGATAATGTTTCTCTTGAAACAATAAATCAAGGTTATCATATCAAAAGGGGACCATTTAACTTTTTATACTATAAAATCTTTTACTCTTTGTATCCAGATATGTTTTCTGACTTTGATATTAATGATTTTCAATTTAAGACTTTGCTATGGTCAGATACTATTTTCATGCAAAGTGATGGAAAAATGTCTTAAAATAATGAGGGAAATGTTTTCATTCAATCTAATTCATTTCAATATTACGAAGAAGAGAATGATCTTTTTATGAACACTTCCTATGAAACACATGCATGTTTTTTAAGTTCATCTGATGTCATTGGAAATTTTGATTTTGTTTGTAGGTTAGAAAGCGATAAAATCATTTATCATGTAGTATTAGATATTGATGACACCAAAGGACTTAACCACAAGATGATGGTCATGATAGGATCTCATGTCAATAATTCCAAGATAGAACATGGAAGGAAAAATGATGTAATGTAGTACAAGGTAATGTCGAACTCTCATTTTGTTTCTTTTCAATTTAATAATGATGACATTTCTTTAAAGAAAACATTCTCCACTAAACCCCTTTCTGAATCTTCAAATCATGAACCTGATAATCTTCTTTCTGATCATGATCCTAATGAGATATTTATTCTCTCCATTAATTTTTTTAACATTAAATGACCTCCAATACACTTTCTATGAACTAATTGAAGCATGGTTGAAAGAATCCTTTTGGAAGAAGTTTACATTTCATATTTTTCTCTTTGTGAATAAGAAATTAGATTTAATTATTTCCATTTTTGGATATGAAGTATGAAAATCCCAAATACTAATACTTGATCTATTTCTTTTTGTAGGATTGGAGTTACTTAGACATTACATTCGTTATATCATTTCACCTAATTTATGTTTTATTAGAATGTTGTAGTTTAGGAGTAGTTTACTTTAATTTGATCTTTGCCTTTTGTCTCTTTATTTTTCATTTCATTATCTTTTAAATGATATAATACTCAATAAATATTGAACAAATGTCGTGGCCTATGCAGGTTACCTATTTTCACTTTCAAAAGATGGATTCCAAATTGGTTGAAATGTTTTCCTTATCAAATCTATTCACAGTTGGAAAAAATACAAGAATCATTTTTTTCACAAGTATTCCTATGATGAGTTATTAATGAACTGCAAAATCTTCAAAAAAAATAAGACGAATCAACTAGGGATTTCCTATCCAAAATTCATGTGTATTTCTTAATGGTTTATCGTTAGTTGATAAATCTTATGAATTTATCTTTCCCTTAAGCAAGATTAGTTAGTCAATGATAAATTTATATCATATTGATATAATTCATAGAATATTCCTAGTTTCATTGAAAAATTTTATCTTCCTTCACCTACTTTTTTTACTGATAAACATGGTGGAATTTTGTGCAAAAAGTCTAAATTCCAATATCTTGGAAATCTCCTATGGAAGCACAAAATTTGGAATTGTTTTATGATAATACACTCCAAGATTAAACAATGTTCATATTCAAATTTTGTCATTTTTATTTATCAAAAGATAAACTAGAATCTACAGTAGAGGACAAAATAAATCTATCACTTTCCTATCTCTCAAAATGAGGAAGAGGTTGACTTTTGTGATCAACAATGTATCTCACAACAATGTTCTTTTGTTTAATGAAGAGGAACTCTTAAACTTGCACTTTTTATTGATTGTTTCATCAAGAAGACTCCTAAACCTTTTTACTCTGATTTTTTTTATGATATGCTTCCATGTTGTTGATTGTTTGTGAACATGAAACTGATATAGATAAGGATTCGAGTTCTAATGTCATCAAGAACATGAAGCAAATAATATTTAGTAAGCAAAAGAAGTATTTATAGATACACATGATATTAGACATTCTACATATTTCTTAGGAAAAGGAAGAATTGATTTTGAAAAGGTTTATGGTGTTGGTATACTTCCTAAATCAATGTTTCTAAATGATTTATTAATAATTGATAATGATTTGGGAGAAGGATAGTCCTTTTGAAGATACTCCTTGCAGAGATTCATTTCATTCCTTATTTTTAAATAGTCATTATCATGATTACCATGACATGTTTTATGTTTCTCATGTGCAGATACTCATAACCCGATCCTTCAGAGATTTATCTCCAAGATCATATTTTAACGAGAAGTTGACTATCGACAATCCACAATTTGGAAATGAGAAAGATGACATCGAGACTTTGAAGTCATTTCAATATCATCCATGTTAACCTTTTAATAGGAAAATGTTACTTCTATGGATGCTTGCAAAATTATGTTTCTTCCAAATTCTTTCATTGCCTTGGATGTGAAAGAAGAAATATCTTTTTATTTTCGTGGATAGTTGTATGACCACATTAGTTTTGTTGATATTTTACCTGTATGGGTTAATCATTTTAATGACACACAATTCGAGTATCACGACCCTTCTGAAACTCTTAGTCAATTAAAACATCAAGTACAAGGTAATGAAGTATGGTGTGCATTCATGATAAATTTATAAAAACCTTCTTTCCTAACTCACATCATGTATGTTGTATTCCTATAAAATTTCTTCAGCATTTCTATGTTACTAAAAGTTGAACTTCATAACAGAATTGGATTTTGGTTGTAGAATTATTACGTGAAAACATTTTCCAGAATTATCCCACACATGTTGAGATGTTTTAATTCTTCCTATATTTCATAAAGGGATACTTTGCTTCCTATTCTTATTGTGATAATTCTGTGATTGCAAGTACAAAATTAGTTAGATTCATACGTCGATGTCAAGCTAAAGACAAGCCATCATTAGGATGCATTAAGGGAAGTTTACTTTACCTTTCTTCTCTCCTGGTTATTTATCACCTTGATCATGACCACATTTGCTAAAAAATTATTTTCAATTCCCAATATCAACTTTTGATTATTATTCAATAATTGTAAGGACTTAGTTGTGAAATGTTTAGTGCAATCGGTTTTCCAAGATCGCTAAGAAAGAATATCGGAAGAGAGAAAAATGAGAAATAATTTGATCTTTGATAACGCATAACTTTTCAATCCTTTAATCTCTTTCGACATGAAACTTAATTAATGAGGCTCTCATGATTTAAAGTTGATTTCATAATTGTACATTAGTTTTAGATTCATTTTTGGGTTTGTCTAAATTTTCTATTTTAGTTTCCTTTGTGTTGTTTCTTTTAATAAAAGGGTGTGATTTCCTAAACATCTCATACATTGGTAAAAGGAATTTTTGTCTACAAAATCTTAAGGAAAGAACATTTTTATATGAAAAACATTGGAAGGATCTAATATGGACAAGATTTCAAATTTACAATTCATCTTATCCCTCAAAGTCTAATTCCTCCTTTGTTTTTCACTTGTGATATGTTAAGATATTTGTTTACACATTTTCCTTGTTGGGATCTTGGTATATTCAGGTCTTATGTTAAGAACCAAATATCAATATAGCGTAGAAAAAACTCAAAATAAGTACTCAACGCCTTGAAGAAGAAATAATTTCAGATAATAAACCTCTTCAAGGGGGAAACTTCCTTTTACCCCACATAAATGTTCAAGTACAAGATGATTCCAAATGAAAATGTCTCCTTGGTATATATAGGAGACTAGGAGGTATAATTACAATTAATGGAATAAAGCCGACATAAATAGAATAACATTACTAATGTAATATGCCCCAATTAAGGGGTAATGAGCCAATATTAGGGCATAACATGCCCCTCTCCTTGAGACAAATGTTGTTTGCAACACTTGAGTAACTTTGGATGCTTCTGTATAAAAGACTCATCTTCCCAAGTGGAATCTTCAGCCGGTAGCTTCCTCCATTTAATGAGATACTCTTAAATGGATCTATTCCTCAGCTGGAGAATTCTTGTGTCAGTGATGGCTTTAGGCTCCAATATGATTTTTCCTTCCTCGTCAAGTTCTGGAAATATAGTTTGAGCTGGGATCATGATGCTTATAACCTTCTTTAAGCATGAAACATGGAAAGTTTGGTATACTCATGAAGATGCAGGCAACTCCAATTTGTATGCCATAGTATCAATCTTTTGCAACACCTTATAAGGGCCATAGTACTTTGGTGATAATTTATTGTCCTTATTGGCTTGCTTGAGGGACATCTGTTTGTATGGTTGTAGTCTTAAAAACACCCAATCCCCTACTTCAAAACTTCTTTCACTACGATGTTGATCTACTTGTTGTTTCATGTGATTCAGTGCCATGGTTAGGTTATCCTTTAACATTTGGAGAACTTGTTGTTGATGCTCGATGTGATATTCGACTGCTTGAACCTTATATTTTTATTTTAGAGAAGACCTGATGGAAGGAGGCTGGTATCCATAGAGTGCCATAAATGGTGTCATTTTTGTTGCAGTATGAAAGGAAGTGTTATACCACCATTCTGCCAAGGGTAACCATTTGAACCATTGTGTTTGTTTATCAGAGACAAAGAAATGAAGGTAGCCTTCCGGACATTTGTTCACTATCTCGGTTTGTCCATCAGATTGAGGATGATAGGATGAGCTATGAGCCAATTGAGTACAAAAACAAGAAAATAATTATGTCCAAAAATGTTCAGTGAAGATGGGATCTATGTCACTTACAATAATCTTTGGGCTGCCATGTAGATTTTGAACTGTCTCCATGAATGCGGTGGCAACTGTACTAGCTTTGAAGGGATGAGAGAATGCACAAAAGTGTGCGTACTTGGTCAATCTATCAACAATCACCATGATGACACTCTTTCCTTCAGACTTCGGTAACCCTGTGATGAAATCCATGGAAACCTCCTCCCAACGTTGACTTGGGATGGATAATGGTTGTAAAAGACCTGGGGTCTTAATTGTTTCCACCTTATTTTGTTGGAAAACCAAACATTCTGCCACAAACCTACTGGAGAGGTGTGTAATTCCAATAGTACCTTTTGTTTGAGTTGGGAGTTCTTACATAAATATAAGCGATCTTTGTACCATAGTGAATCATTTTCCATGTAAATGTATTTGATGCACTGGAATCCTGTTGCAACCTTTGAATGAGAGTCCACACTTTTTCGTCATTCATCCATTCATCCCTTGCTTCTATTATCCAATCGGGTTGGATGACCGAGATAGCATAGAGAAAGGCCTCAACATATTCATCCTTTCTTGAGAGTGCATCTGCCACAACATTTTTCTTCCCCTTTTTATAGACGATTTCAAAATCATAACCCAATACCTTGGTTACCCATTTTTGTTGTTCTTCTAAAGATAGTCTTTGTTCCAAGAAGTATTTAAGACTATCATGATCTGTTTTGACCTTGAAGTGCCTACCTATTAGGTAAGGACACCATTTATTCAATGCATATAGTATTTCCATCATTTCCTTCTCATAAATTGGTTTGTGTAAGTCCTTTCCCTTGAGTGGTCTACTTTCAAAAGCTAGGGGCCTTCCTTCTTGCATTAGGACAGTACCAATTCCATTTCCCGAGGCATCACATTCCACAATAAAGGTTTTTGTGAAGTCTGGAGTAGTCAAGATAGGAGCTTTGCACATCACCTCTTTCAGTTGTTCAAAAAATTTAGTTGCCTCTGGAGTCCATGAAAATGCATCCTTCTTAGTTAGTGTCGTTAAAGGTGTTTCTATTCTTCCATAGTGCCGAACAAACTTGCGGTAGTAACCTATCAAACCCAAAAATACTCTAAGATTCTTCAATGTTTTGGGAATCGTCCAGTCCATAATGGCCTTAATCTTGTTGGGTTCTACCTTGACACCTTCATGAGATACAATATGACCCAAATACTCTACCTCCTTCACTCCAAAGAAACATTTGGATGGTTTGGCATATAGTTGTTTCTCCATTAGTAGTTGTAGCACCTTGGCAACATGTCGCACATGATCCTTCCAAGACTTCCTATAGATTAGTATATCATCAAAAAATACTAACACAAATTTTCAAAGGAAGGGATTGAAAATGGAATTCACCAACCCTTGGAATGTGGAAGGTGCATTTGTAAGGCCAAAAGGCATGACCAAAAATTCATAATGGCCTTCATGAGTTCGGAACATTGTTTTTGGGATATCTTATTCCTTCATTCTAATTTGAGATACCCTGAACAGAGATCCAATTTTGTGAAATAGATTACTCCATGTAGTTCATCTAACAATTCATCAATGATGGGAATGGGAAACTTATCTTTAATAGTGATCTTGTTGAGCTCTCTATAATATGGACACATATGCCATGATCTATCTTTCTTGAATACCATTACCACTAGTGCAGAGTAAGAACTTTGGCTAGGTCTAATAATGCTATCCTCTAACATTTCTTTAACCAACGCTCAATTTCACTCTTCTGGGCATAAGGGTATCTGTATGGTCTGATGTTAGGAGGAACACTCCCAAGAATTAGGTGAATTTCATTATCATGATTTCGAGTGGGTGGAAGACCTTTGGGGATATATTCAAATACTTTGGAATGATTATCAATGATCCCTTGGAGATCTTGAGGAATAGATGGCTTAGATGTTTGAACATATAGTGAGCATAGTTGTGCAATAATGCCTTGATGCCCATTTTTCAATAATTTTGTCATTTCATTAGAGCTTATCACCTTACCGAGTTTCCCTATGATACGTCCTAACTCAATTTCTTTTCCTTCCAATGAAAATTTCATGAAAAGTTCTTGAAAATTAAAATCTATTGTTCCTAATGATTGTAACCATTAGATTCCTAGTACAACATCAGCACCACGCATGGGTATAGCAATCATTGGACTATTCATTACATGTTACCCCATAGTAATATTGATCTTATTGCATTTTCCTAAGCAATTGATAGTTCCTCCATCTACAATCATCACTTGAAACTATGGTGCTGGATATACAAAGAAATTGAGAGCTTTGGCTAATTTATAGTGAATGTAATTATGAATACTGCCAGAATCAATTAGGACTATTACCTTTTTCTTTTTGATGTATCCTTCAATCTTGAGGGTTTGAGGAGTGTTAATTCTAGCCAATGCATTACACAATATCGTGGGAGTCAACTCTTCAGACGAAATTGCTTCTACGTTTTCATCTTGATTTGGTTCTTCTTCTTCTTCTTCTTCCTCTTCACAATCTATGTAGAATAATTTCTTCTCACCACACTTATGTCCCTCAATGTACTTGATGTCACAATTAAAGTATAAACCTTTTTCTTTTCTTTCCTCCAATTGTTGAGGTTTCAACCTTGTAGGTTGAGGTGTTTTAGAAGAAGGAGCATTATTCTATCTATACATGTTAGGATTGGTCCTTCTAGCAGCCATAGCCATATTTTTACTTTCAACATTTCTTTCCACCTTAAATGCATTCTCGAATGATTTGGGTTCCCAAAGGCGAACCTCATGTTGAATGTTATCCTTTAAAGTTCCTATGAATACATCAATCAAGTGCTCATCTGGAATATATGTTACCTTTATATTCAATCTTTGGAAGTTCTCAATGTGCTCGGTAACTGAACACATTTTCTTGAGATTTATCAATTAGCTAAAGAAGGTATTGCTCCTTGTATCCTCATAGTTTGTTATCATTTCTTCTGTGAAAATTGTCCAAGTGACAAGCGATTTGCGAGAACAAAGCCATCGATACCATACAAATTGATTGGGTTCTAAATATAAAGAAGCAATTCATACCTTTTGTGTATGTGGCACATTATGTAGATCAAAGAATTGCTCCATCAGAAGTATCCATTTGATTGGGTCCTTTCCATCAAACTTCCTTATATCGATGTTAGGAACGTGGTTGGTATTCAACCCAAAGTTGGAGTTTCTCCATTCTTGATTCACCTTCCTTGTGTCCTCATCATGAATTTCATGGGATACATTTTCACTTTCACGTGTCCTCTCTATAAGGAAATTTTTCAATCCTTCCATGATATCCCCTTTTAAAGTGTCCATCTTAGTATTTATTGCCTCGAACTTAGCTTCTGTTGAATCGATCATCTCTTGTAGTTCATCTTTTGTTACTGTCTTCTTTTGTAAATAATTTATGTCCCTACACATTTCTTCCCCTTCATCAAGAGTCCAAGTAGGATTGTCTAGAGGCTTATTTGGTGTAGAAGTTCCCTTTTTTGGTGGCACATTGGCTAAGTATCACTTTAAACCTTGATTTTGAGGTGGTTCTGCTAGACAATCTTCCTTTTATTGTATCTCCAAAATTTTGGCCCTTCTGAGTATGAAATTTTATTTTTTATATGTCTCTAATATTTCTTCTCTTCAATTCCACAGGTCTGATAAAAATTGGATGTGCCAAGTGGAATTTACGGTAACTTCCCCACAATTTGTCTTTTTTTGTCATTTCCAGGAGATCTCACTTATATAGTGTGCCCCGTACAAAATAATTGATATACAATTATGAAAATTATACCAGAATGACTACGGTCTATCCACTATCTAATGCAACTAGTCTCACTCAATTTGGATACTCTAGGAATAATGTATGATTGTTTTACCCGGAACACCTGCTTGAGACTTGTCAATAGGACTAGTCAGATACCCTATCTTCCACAGGGTGTATCTACAAATTTATGATGACCTAGAAGCTACAATTTCTATCACAGATACCTTACTAATTTCTACGAATAGCCTTTAGATTTAAGGGTCTGAAACATTACAGAAATAATTTTATAGCGAAAATTCTGTAATGACTCAATTTAGGATGATTCCAGAACCCTATCTTACAAAGGGTGTATCTTCAAAATTATAAGGCCTCAAGAGCTAAATTTGTAACCCAACGTACCTTGATCCATCTACTAAATATCCTCCAAGTCGTTTCTTCTGAATCATTGTAGAAAAAACGTTATAGTGAAAATTCCATGGTGTCTCAGATGTAGCAGCGAAACCCCAAGACTTTGAGCTCTGATACCATATGTTAAGAACCAAATATCAATATAGCATAGAAAAACATCAGAATAAGTACTCAACGCCTTGAATAAGAGATAATTTCAGATAATAAGCCTCTTTGAGGGGGAAACCTCCTTTTACCCCACATAAATGTTCAAGTACAAGATGATTCCAAATGAAAATGTCTCCTTGGTATATATAGGAGACTAGGAGGTATAATTACAACTAATGGAATAAAGATGACATAAATAAAATAACATTACTAATTTAATATGCCCCAATTAAGAGGTAATGAGCCAATATTAGGGCTTAACATCTTATCTTGATTCGAAAATTTTATTTTATTTGTTTAGGTCATTTTTATTAGTTTTTGTATTTTTCTGTATTTTTGTTTCTATTTTCCCATGCTTTCAAGTTTGCTTGATCATTATGATTTTTTGTTTGCATATTTGGAATTTGCAAGTTTTCCAAGTTTTCTATTTTATTTTTTTCTTGAAATTTTGAAATGGGTTACAATCCTCGACAAATAAATGATACCATATAGGTCGTGTTTTAATTCCTTCCTACAGCAGAAAGTATTACACTTAATCATTTATAAAAAGTTCTATGAATTACAAGTAAAATTTATATATTTATGGTGGAACTCCTATGTTAGCATGAATTCATATTTATAACACTAGAACATTTACACTTTAGGTTTATTACAGGTTTCTTCTCTTGTTCCCCATTCACTTGACATTAAATGGCCTATACCTAAACTGATTGGTGAAATGAATACCTTAAGCTAAACTTTGTAGCTGAGTAGACTTCCTGGAAAATATAAATAACTCTCATTTCACCCATCTTCCCTAAACACCTAATTGCACATGCAACACACACACACACACACACACACATCATTAAGGGTGTAACAATATACATGCACAAATCATTAAGGGTGTAACAAAATAAAAGGGAAGTTGAAAGAACTTTGCAGCATAGGAAGTACAAGTAAACCCATCGGGGCTATGGAAACTCACTGGAAATGAGGAAATACCTGTATGATACTAAGGCCCCTTCATCGAGGCTATGGATGTGCATGTGCAGGGAAGCAATGTTGGGTTAAAGAGAGATGATGAACACATAGAGGAAACTATTTACTCAGCCAAAGTGAAGGCCCCAGGTCACGTCTTAAATCAATTATTTGTGGATTGAAAGATAAGGAAAAACAACCTCATAAATTGACTTGAAGAGGTAGTCTCGCAGTTACCTAGTGTATGAGTTTAGTGTGAATATATTTTAAATTCATAAACATATGGTGGTACCCATAATTAAGAGATCTATATTTATTTTCATTGAGATTATTTTTAACAATTGGTGTGAATAACTCTTTCAGGTAATTTTAGAATGAGATAATTTCTTCACCCAGAGTATCACCATTCGTTGATGCCTCAACATCTCCCCTTATTTTTTACAAAAATAAAGGGGGGCCCCATTGATTTTTTGAAAATTAATTCCTTCTTCTTGTATTTGATTTTGTTTCTCTTGATTTGAAGGAATGGTTTGACGGATTTCCTTTTGTGGTTATTTAACTTTGTGGATTTCTTATCATCGATTCTTTTTGGTTTATTTTTCATGTGATAGTGACTTGGTGATATGATGTTGTTGGAATGAAATAAATATTGTAATTCCATGAATGTTTCTAACGAAACTATGGAATCATCAAATGAATTCAATATAATGACCATCCTTTCAGTAACAAATTTGTTGCATCATGAAAGTTAGTTTTGTTGTAGAATTTTCCTCGTATGCATGATGGATGCGCCATTTGAGGTCGGTTGTTTTATGATCATTCAATATTATTCACACACTCATATGGTCTTACTGAAAGTGGTTTCATACTTCTTTCTTGCTCAGTACTGGGTTTTCATAATGTTGTGACAATTTCGTAATCATTTGGTTCCCAATGTATAAAGGAATCAATCGTGTATTTTTGGCTTCCCACTAAAATATGTGTTCATGTTCATGGGTATTAGTTAAATAATTAAATATGGAAATATGGACACTCAATAAAAGGAATCTTGAGGTTGGTGGTGTTTAGTTTTTCTTAAAAAGATCAATTATATTGATGGAAAGGTTAAACCAAGAATAAAATATAAAATACTTATACCCTAGAAATCCTTTTTCAACCACTTTTGAGCTCTTTATTTTTGGTTGTTGGAAAGTTGGTTTAGACAGTTGGTTTTCATTGATGTCAACCCTTGGAGATTGATATTAGAAATTGATGTCAACCCTTGGAGAGTGATATTAGAAATTGATGTCAACCCTTGAAGAAGTCTGGTAATATCGATGGTGTGGTTTTGGTACACAAATTTGAATGAAGAATATGGATAGAAAGGACAGTGTGAATGCAGGCAAGACCCTCATAGATGGATAGTATTCATCATGTCATTTTCAGTGATATGAGGAATTCCACGTGATTCCCCATGGTTAGCGAGATATGGCCTTATAAAGTTGGAAGCCCCGAAGAGTGGAAAAGAAGCCCCTAGTTTGTTATAAGTCTTTGTCAAAGGGGTAAAGTTGTTGTAACAAGAAAACACTAGAAGCCCTAAATTAAGGAGAGGAGTTACCTAGCATAACTATAGAAGCACATCAATAAATCATTAACAAGGACACTCACACACTTATTCATTGCTTATATTTTTTTTGATATAGTGATATTCGGCTAAGGTTGTAGCGTCATTTTCTAAGGTAGAAAAAAAGGGTCAACAACGAAAGTCTTGGAGTTATAGAAAATGACTAGTTTTTGAGGTATACATGAGTTGAAAATCAGTAACAGAGTGTATGTACATATGCTAAAGTGAATAAAAGGGCATATATATGTGGGATGTAGAGGAAAAAGTTGCATACATGTGAAAAGATCATGAAAATTTGAGCAGATGTTGGTAGCAGGTCCCTAGAGTCCGAAGGGAAGGTTACAGGTCAACATCTTACTATTTTAGGTCAGATTCAGAGGGATTGATATGGTTGTATACTTGTTTTGATGGTTACTTCTTGTCATGATATGGTGTATTCTTAATGAATACTTGGTATGGTTGGTTTGGTATTTGGATATGGTATATCTTGGTTACTTGGTTGAGTTATGAGCACTCTTATATCTAGTTCATCATATGACATGGTTCTTATAGTTCATATCTTTGATTTTATTGTACATGGTTGAGGAATATTCATGTTGTATGGTGGCATATGCATGAGGGACATGCATTGAGTCTTTGAGATACTACATTGATAATATGGTACAGATTTGCATATGGTTGATGGTGTGGTATATGGTACAGGTTACACATGGTTGATGCTCTAGTTCATGATTTACCTTTCCTTATTGATGTATCGATGGTTCTTGATTGATGCATGAAATAGTGTATATGGCACAGGTTTAATTGGTTGATGAGCATATACAGGTTGATGTGATAGTGAGAGAGACAGTGACAAAGACAGTGGAAGTGATAGAGTAGTGACATTGGTTGAGTTTGTGACAGTCGTCCTAGATTTATATGTCAGGGAGGTTGGTCGGGGAAAGCATAGGTCATTGTAGCCACCTTCTGGTTATAGCTAGAGAACATAGGGGGTTGTAGACTCCTTCTAGTTGGAGCCAAAGAACTATGGAGTTGGAGCTTCCTTTAGGTTGTATCCTAAGAAACTAGGGGGTTGGATCCTCCTTCTAGTTGTAGCTGGAGAATTGGAAGTTGGTGCTTCCAATGAATGTTTTCTTTTGATAAATATATAAGAAAAGCATTATGTGGTTTTGTCCCATTTGGGTTTCCACGTAAATTCTGGTGTATTGTGTATCTATTGTGATGTGACTTTGTTTATGATTATACTATTGACAAACTATTGGATGGTAAAGATAAACTGCATAATATTGTTGAATTATAAACTATGGTAAAAAGTAATAAAATTTATCATTACTGATTCACCCCCCTTCTCAGCAATCCATAAATTGGTATCAAAGTAGGTCTTTCATAAATAATTCTAACCACTAGAAGGAGATCATGGACTACTCTAATATTAGGGTTCCATAGTTTGACTGTCAGAACTATGGATTTTGGAGAAGACGAATGAAAACATATGTCCAAGAACATGGATTCGATGTTTGGTGAGCAGTAGTATATGGATACAAAGCACCAACCACTCCCATGAAAAATAAGGATGGAGAGAAACTTGAAGATAATTATGCTAGAGCCAAAAATGTTATCTTGAAAGGTTTGACTGAATCAATATACATCAAATTTGTACATTGTGATTCTACAAAATAAATATGGGACAAACTTAATAATATCTATGAAGGAGATGCCAAGGTTAAGGGATCCATAATTCAAACCTTTAGATCCAAGTTTGAACAATTGAAGATGAAGGAAGATGAAAATGTTACCTCCTACTTTCTATGGGTTGATGAGACAGTCAATGTCATTAAAGGTTTGGGAGAAGAAATGAAGGAACCAGTGATTGTTCAAAAGGTGTTGAGGTTTCTACCTACGAGATATGACCCAAATATTTCATCCCTGGAAGAAAGAGAATATTTAGCTACATTAAGCATGGATGAGCTACATGGGATACTCAAAGCTTATTAAATGAGAACAGAACAAGAGAAACCAGTTACAAAGGAAGAAGCATTCAAAGCATCTAAGAAGACAAAGAAAAAGAGCAAGCAAAACCCAAAGTTAGATTGTAGTTGCATCGATGATTCAAAGGAATATGAAGAGGTGGCTAACTTCGTCATAAGGACGAAAAAGGGAATTTACAAGTACAAGGGTATGTTTCCATTGATTTGTTTTAATTGTGATGGTGCTGGTCATTTTGCTAACAAATGTCCTTATAAAAAAAAGAAAATAAGTGAAGAATAAGATGACCCTAAAAAGAAAAAGTAAAACCAAAAGGGTAGAACAAACAAAAGAATTGTTTTCAATAAAAGTCATTGCAAGTGTTGGAAGATTGGTTGTTGTCATTGATGTCAACCCTAGTCATGGGTTTTGGACTGCAAGATTGATAAAGGTATTTGGACATGAAGGCCAATGCACATGAATATACAACACCCATGAATGGATAGTATACATCATGTTGTTTCCGGTGGTATGTGGCACGTCACGTGGATCCTCATGGTTGAGGAGAAATGAATTTTTGAATATGACAAAGTGAATTGAAGAAGGAAGTACATGTAGGCCCTAAAGATAATTAAAGAAAAGAATTACAAAATAAGAAAGTGTCAGATCAGCCCTAATGTTAAAATAAAGTGACATAAATGGTATAAATAAACATCATTATACATTAATTTTGATACAAGTTGAATTTCAGAGGAAAAAAGAAGTAAAGAAGGATGGATTTCAAGGGACGATGAAGTCTTTTGGTGATGTGTTCTAAGGTATGTTATTTTCAGGTCATCTTACCATTTTTGCTATAGATTTTTTTCTAGAACAATTAAAATGGTGAAATCTCTATTTTATTGAGAATACATATTAAGGTACGTCTGGTAAAAATTTCAGCTCTTGATTCACTATAATTATGGAGATACACTCTGTGGAAGATAGGGTTTGTCACCAGTCCTGAAGTTAGTCAATAAACATGTGTTCCGGGTAAAACAGTCATAACTTCTTCATTGAGAATCCAAATGACGTGGGACAAATTTCATTGGAAAGAGTATGGACTTTGGTTTCTTGTGTGCGAGTTTCAGAATCAGATGTTAAATATTGAGCGTGGGGCATTATGTACAAGTTCGATCTCCTAAATAGACAAGAATTGAATAAAGTCTATCATTCTTTCTATAACTTCTTTTTGGGGAGGATTCAAGGAGTGAAACTTGGAGTAGTTTCAGAGAATACATTGAGTAATATTATATACAATATTAGAGTACTCTAAGAATTGAATAATTTCATAAATTGAAGAAGTCTTGGGAAGCATTATTAGGTTCTATGTGATTATTGGTTGATGGTTATGATTTAATGTAAAGTTTTATTATCTCTCATATATTCTTGGGTGGAAGGAAGGGGAAAGGATGGAGAGTTCAACTCTCTCTTGATATTGGAGGATTGTATCTTCCTCTTGGAGGCTTATCCCTCCCTTTACATTTGGAAG
>ML788326.1:100774-115920 GCA_009831015.1 Picea engelmannii | reverse complement strand
TTACCATTTTTGCTATAACTTTTTTTCTAGAACAATTCAGATGATGAAATCACTATGGCATTGAGAAGACATATCAAGGTACCTCTGGTAAAAATTTCATCTCTTGATTCACTATAATTATGGAGATACACTCTGTGGAAGATAGGGTTTGTGACCAGTCCTGAAGCTAGTCAATAAAAAGGTGTTCCGGGTAAAACAGTCATAACTTCTTCATCGAGAATCCAAATGACGTGGGATGAATTTCATTAGAAATATTACAGACTTTAGTTTCTTGTGTGCGAGTTTAATAATCGTATGTTAAATATTGAGTGAGGGGCATTCTGTACAAGTCCGGTCTCCTGAATAGACCAGAATTGAATAAAGTCTATCATTCTTTCTATAACTTATTTTTGGGGAGGATTCAAGGAGTGAAACTTGGAGGAGTTTTAGAGAATACATTGAGTAATATTATATGCAGGATTAAAGTACTCTAAGAATTGAAGAATTGCATAAATTGAAGAAGTCTCAGGAAGCATTATCAGGTTCTATGTGATGATTGGTTGATGGTGATGATTTAATGTAAAGTTTTATTATCTCTCATTTATTCTTGGGTGGAAGGAAGGGGAAAGGATGGAGAGTTCAACTCTCTCTTGATATTGAAGGATTGTATCTTCCTCTTGGAGGTTTATCTGCAATCTTGTGCTTTGTGACCAAGATAAATACATTTGTAGCATGCAATATTTTTGTCCATCAATGGGGAAAATGAATTATAACTTATGTTGACAAATCCATGATTATTTCCATATCTTCTATTTATACCATTCATGTTTCTTGCGTATATTGTGCATGGTGTATTGTGGTGTATTGGTGTAACTCTTATACTATTGGTCATTGCTCATTGGATATAGTTGAATGGTTTCAGTATAAGTTGAAAAAGGTTTTAAATTGTACTTGATACTGATTCACCCCCCTCTCAGTATCAATAACAACAAGGAAGACAATTCCTCATTAGATGAAGATGAAGTCAATGATAGTGATACAGAAATGGTACTATTCATGGAAGTAGAAAAATCCGATGAAGAAGGCTTCGAAGAAGAATATGAAGAGGTGGAAGTTGATTACATAGAATAATTGATGAGTGCCATAGAATTTATTAAAAGGGAAAAGAAGACAAACAAGCCACTCCAGGAAAAACTAAAGAAGAGATAAGAATATCAGAACTTCAACTCAAAAGAGGTCGAGCAAACGATCACGAAGCTAAAAATCCAGGTAGAAGAAGACAAGAAAATTAAAGAAGCACTCAGAGGACAGTTAGAATAAAGAGATAGGGCCATTGAAGGCTTGGAAGTTGAGATAGTTACTCTAAGAAAAGATCTTCAGAATAAGGACATGCAGAAAAACAACACCAGGATATTGGATAATATCATTTACAGGAAAATACCTTACTATGACAGATATGGATTGGGTTATAGTCAGACGCAAATAGAGAAAGGTTCAAGCCCCAAAACAACATAGCAAGAAGTAAATCCAATATGCTATGAATAAGCCATTAAAGATCCCTCTAAAGAAGAAGACATGAAAACTCAAGAGGAATATTACAGAGACACTGCACCACCTAGAAGCATGGATGGATTTAGGGGCTAAATTTCGCTCATGGGCTAATTTTCCATGGTTTTTCCAAAAACGAAATTCGCTATTTTAAAAATGATTCGCTCAAATTCTATAGGATAAAATTATTTTACCTTAAAAACCGCCAAAATTTTATAAAAACTATATAAAATCCTTAGAAATTTGAATATTTTTACAAAAATATCTCCAAACATTTATAGTTGGCATATGAAGGATTAGTAATATTCTCCAAGGTTTGTACATTTTAAAATAAATTTCCATCCTTAAAATCATCCCTGCCTAGAAGATTCAGAAGTCAGTATCAACAACAACCGGCTATAGAAATGCCTTAATAAGAAGGAGGATTCATAAGAGCGACACCATTCAGAATATTTTCCACTCTTAGGTATCAAACTATTTTTCTTGGTTCATGTTATTCATGTTATAATTTTGGGCACAAAGATGTGAATTGTAGAGCCAATACGAAGAAAAGAAGCAATGATGAGGGTTACATAAGAAATAGTTATCCAAGAAGATCTTATGAAGCACATAATAGAAGCTACAACAGATTTGGATAATTGAGTGATTAGGTAGAATGCTACAAGTGCAACAAATTTCGACGTATGGAAAAATATTGTAAATGTAATGTTCCTCCAAGGGAACCAAAGAAGAATATCCACAGTCATGAGAAGGAACCACAAAGGATGTGTATAAGAAAGTGGGATCAATTCAACATTGAACAATGCAATGTCGTTTTACAAGCTCAACACAAGAAATGTGGATGGTATGTTGACGGTGGATGCTCAAGGCATATGACAAGTGACAAAGACATATTTATGACATTAAAGAAGGAAAAAGATGGATCAGTTTCATTTGGGAATGATAACTCAGCCAGAATTATTGGGAAGGGCACAGTGAAAATTAGAAGTAAGCCACAGTAGAAAATGTTTTACTGGTCGAAGACATGAAACACAATATGTTAAGTGTAAGTCAAATGAGTGATCAATAACACGGACTTGTGTTTGACTCAAGGAAGTGCGAGATAAGGAAAGTTGAATTAGGAAAGTTAGTGGCTACAGTTGTAAGAACTCCAAGCAACATATATGTTTTGAATGAAATAGGAAAGTAAATATGTTGATTTGGAAAGGACGATGAAAGTTGGGTCTGGTATAGAAGAATGGGTCACATAAACTTTGATAATCTTATGAAAGTCAGTAAAAAGGAACAAGTAAGAGAAATTCCTTATATCCCAAAGCCATCAAACATTCTATGCAAACATTGTCTACATGGAAACAGTCCAAGACAAAGTTCAAGTCAAAAGAGTATGCCACAACAAAACCACTGGAGATTTTACATATTGATCTAGTTGGACATACAAGAACAAAAGGATTGAAAGTTGAACAATACTTCATGCTATTAGTTGATGAATACACAATAATGACTACAGTTTTCTTTCTAAATAAGAAGTTATAGGCATTCAAAACTTCAAGACACACAAAGAGATGGTTGAAACTAAGACGAAGATGAAAATCAAGTGCTTAAAATTAGACAATGGAGGAGAATTTACATCCAAGGAATTCATATAATTTTGCAGCAAGCATGGGATAAAGAGGTAATTCTCAGTAGCCAGGACACCTCAAGATAATGGAGTTGTTGAAAGGAAGAACATAAAAGTATAGAAAATGGCGAGAACCATGTTAATGGGTTCCAAGTTGACAGATGTCTTTTGGGTACAAGCAGTGAATACAACAATTCACATACAGAAAAGAGGGATGCTCATAAATAACAATGATAAGACTCTATATGAACTATGGAAAGGAAGACCAACAAATGTAAAGAACTTCATATTTTTTGGAAGAAAATGATACATCAAAAGAGAAGACAGAAGAATTGGAAAAATTGATTCTCAAGTCGATAAAGGCATATTGGTTGGGTACTCAAGAAAAAGGAAAGCATACAGATGTTTCAATCTAAGACTCAACAGAATACTATAAAGCATCAATGTCACGATTGATGAGATAGATGGTCGAAAGATAAAATAAAGTATCAAAGATTCAGTGAAACGGGTTCATGAAGAAGATTTGAAAGAAGAAGAAGTAGATGAATAAGAAGAGCAGCCAAAAGCATAGCAAGAACAACGGTATATTTAGGTACATACAAAGAAACCCAGAAAACAAGTGAAGAAGAATCATCCATCATAACATATTATTGGAAATAAATATGCAGGATTTGAAACCAGAAGAAGAATCTACTCACTAGAACAACATCATCTAGCACTATTATATACTATTGAGCCTCGCAGTTTTGAAGAAGCCAACAAGGATGAATTATGGATCAAATCCATGGATGAAGAGTTAGACCAGATAGAAAAGAATGAAATTTAGGAATTGGTTCCAAGACCAAAGAACAATAATGTCATCAGTAAAAAGTGGGTCTTCAGAAACAAATTGAATGAGGACAGGAAGGTTACTAGGAACAAATAAAGTTTGGTATGCAAAGGATATTCTCAAGTTGAAGGTATATATTTTGAATACATGTTTACCCTAATTTCCAGGATGGAAGTGATCATAATGATGCTAGATTATGCATTCTCCAAGAATATTAAAGTGTATCAGATGGACGTCAAATCAACATTCTTAAATAGATATCTAGAGGAATAAGTCTACATTGAGCAACCAGAAGGATTTCAATTGGCAGAGAAAGAAAATTATGTTTGCGGGTTGAAGAAGGAATTATATGGTTTCAAACAGTCCCCCAGAGCATAGTATTCAAGACTGGAAAGATACTTACAGCCACAAGGGTTCAGAAAAGGAAGTGCAGAAAACAATCTCTACATAAAGGTAAATCGAGATAGTATCTTGTTAATTGAATTTTATGTTGATGATATTATTTTTGGAAGTGATGATGATGAGATGAATCATAAATTTGTCAAAGACATGCATAATGAGTTCACTATGTCATTGCTTGGAGACTTCACTTTATTTTTGGGTCTCCATTTATGTCATAGAAACAAAGGTATCTTCATATCTCAGGAAACGTATATCAGAGATATGTTGAAGAAGTTTGGAATGATAGATTGCAAACCAGTCAGTACTCATATGCAAAAAAGTCGTAAGTTAAGTACAGATGATGATTCCAAGGATGCAGATCAATGATTGGTAGCTTACTTTATGTGATATATTCTGGACTGGACATGATCCATCCTGTTGGACAGGTTGCAAGGTTTCAGGAATCACATGTTTTAGCAGTAAAGAGGATATTCAATATCTCAAAGGTACATAAGGGTTTGGCTTATGGTATCTAAAAGGGAAGGATCTATCTCTTGTTGCCTACACAGATGAAGATAGGGTTGGTTTCATTGATGATAGAATAAGTACAAGTGGAGTATATTTCTACTTGGGTGAGTGTCTGGTATCATGGTTAAGCAAGAAACAGTCATCATTATCTTTTTCCACAGCAGAGGCATAATACATTTCAGCAGTGGCATGTTGTACTCGGGTTCTTTGGATGAAGCAGAATTTGCAGGACATGAAATTAAAGTATGATGAGCCCATTTCAATACTTTGTGAGAACACCAATTCCATCAATATTTCAAATAATACAGCAATGCACTCCAAGACAAATCACATTCCAATCAAGTATCACTTCTTGCGGGGATAGGATACATAGAAGACCATTAAGCTAGAGTATGTTTGGACAAAATAGTAGATTGCAGATATCTTCACTAAACCGCTTGAAAGGGAACCTTTTGATTATCTGCGATAGAAACTTGGATTAGTTTCTACCCCACGATGATCCACTCAGCATCAATCTTAACTGGACAGGGGGAGAGGAACAAAAGTCTTGAAAAACTTCAAGTAAACAATCTTTTGAATGATTTTCATATATACATCTGATAATTACACAAGGAACCACCATGAAGAGAAACGTATGTAGAGATAATGGTGTCTTGTAGATATGGTGGTAGTGCCAGAAGAGGATTACCCTTTTTCATTGATGCCAAAGGGGGAGAGATAAAGAGAAAGGCATGGAGATGGAGATAAAGAAGCATGCAAAAAGGGGGAGAGATGGTCACAGGGTGAGCATGAGCATAAGATTTTCTATTCCTGAGTGTTGTCGTCAATGCCAAATGGGGAGATTATTGGAAAACTAGTTTTGAAAGTTGGTTTTCATTGATGTCAACCCTTGGAGAGTTATCTTAGAAATTGATTTCAACCCTGGAAGAAGTATGGTAGAAAATTATGGTAGCCCCAATGGTGTGGTTTTTCTACCGAAAGTTGAATGAAGAATATGGATAGAAAGGATAGTGTGAATGCAGGAAAGACCCTCATTTATGGATAGTACTCATCGTTTCATTTTCGGTGATATGCGGAATGCCACGTGGCTCCTCATAGTTAGGGAGATATGGCCTTGTAAAGTTGGAAGCCTCGAAGAGTGGACAAGAAGCCCCTAGTTTTTTATAAGTCTTGGTCAAAGGGGTAAAGTTGTTGTAACAAGAAAACCCTAGAATCCCTAAATTAAGCAGAGGAGTTACCTACCAAAAGTATATAAGCACCTCAAGGAGCCATTCATAAGGACAGTCACACACTTATTCATTGCTTATCTTTCTTGTGATCTAGTGATATTTTGCTAAGGTTGTGAAGTTGTGGTATTTAATTCTTCACTTTATTTTGTTTTCATTTTCACTGCTTGGTTCTTTTTATGATTTTCATTTTCATTGTTTTTTTATTATTCTGGTTAGGTTTTCTTTTTCTCTCTCTCAATATTTTTTCTGATATTTCCCAGGGAACTTGATGTCATGGATCTGAATATCATTTATGATGTCTCACATTGGTACCAAAATCATGAAAATCTACATTTTGCTTCTAAACACAACTTTATATGTCTCCATAAAACATTTTTTTGCTTCACCCCAAGTTAGATTTAGTAGAGGAACGTAGTAAATTAGAAGATGATAATTTTTTTCTTAAATCATTGTGAGAGTGAGCTAATGGTCATACCCAAGAGTAGGTTTTGTGTTTCTGTGAAATTAACAAGAATGGAAACTATTTTAGAAAGGAACGTATATTAATAAAGGCATGTTTCCCGGGAATTTATCACATATAATAAAATTGACAAATCTCATTTTCATAGGTGTCATCCTTCATGCCTTTAAAGAAAAAATAGAATCTCCCCATCCAACTCTCTCTAAAATTCAAGAGATTATTCATAATATAAATGTAAAGGATTGGGGAAAGTCATTCCAACTCATGTGGAACATGCAAGAATCTTAGTTGAGGCTATGTACACTCATGGGAAGTGGAACAAGGATTGTGACATAAGGATGACTCCATCAGGGCTTTGGACACTCGTTGGCAGTGGAGCAACACCAAATAAATGTGTAGTCAACTTGCATTCTCAGCATTTTTGATGCATCATTTCCTTGTAGTACTCAAATTGCCTCCTCAAAATGGTCTAGTCTCAAAAGGATATAATATTGTGATCAACCAACTCTAAGCATGGCCACAACCTCTCTCTCACCTTATTGAAACTTGTCTCATTGAATTATGCACTTTATAAACTGCGAGACCTACTCATTCTCCCTCTGGGTTATGCACCGTAAGTATTCTCATTCTTCAAATTCTTGTTGTGAGATACATTTTGCAGAAATTCATGGCTTCTCCCAATTTGTCACCAACTATTGTGTCAAGAACCAACACCTTCAATTTTTTCTTATTTCATTGATCGAAGATTCAATTCCTAGCAAGAAACAAGTATCATCCTTTCTGTCTTAAGACTCTCTTAACTTGTTGATGAAGGTAGCTCATTCTCATGATCTTCACTGAAGTATTCCAATCTTTCACTAACAGTATTCTAACTTGCATTTTTTTTGCATTTGTTATATATTGACAAGTTCATGACTAACTCGAATATCGACGAGTTCATGACTAACTCACCAGCATAGCCAGTATCAATGATTTCATGAATAAACCATCGATACAACAAAGGGAAACAACACTTAATGTTTTTTGAACACGAGTTTTAGTGTATCGATGAACTTCCAATAAACTTTGTCGATACACCGATGAGATTCAAACCAACTATGTCATTACACTAGTGAATTTCATACGATCATCCCTAACACACTAATATTTGTAACTGGTGAAACTCCAATCAACTCCATTGGTACACCAGAAAAGTTTGGACAAAGGTTACTAATACATGAAAATTTAACCGACATAAAAGGTATGACCATTTATGACACATCGATGCACTTCTGCTAGTTACCTATGATACATTTGTTTTCATGTTGAATAAAGGTTTATAAAGTACCCCCCCACACACAAATATCACATTTTCATTATTTTTTTCCTAGAGAGAGATAATTTGGAGTACATTGAGAAACAATCTCGTCGGAGACAACTCACCTATCATCGAGCCCCCTTCTATCCACGTGTCAATAGTATGTCAGGTAGGCCTTCAGTCCTAACTTTCCATGTTGTCTTTTTTATTTTTGTTTCATTTTTAGGTTAAGTCCAAGTATAATTGTTTATCCATAGGAATTGAGATCACTATAAAATTCACTTCCTCTACCTTCCTCCAAGAACATGATGCCTCCAACCCCTTGTTTTATTTGAGATTTCCCTAACCTTTTTTCCTCCTTTCTCCAATGCCTTACCTTGGTATGACTAACCCTACTCTTTTCCTTGTGCCTAAACCATCGATAAAAACCATGACCCTCCCTTTTACCTCGGCGGTGCCATAATCCTAACCCTATGAATTGATTGTTTCATCTAGATCTTATGGCCTAACCCTATGATGTCCAACCAGATCCTGGGAATGGGGTGGGGCGGGTCTCCCTTTAGCATGATCCTAGCCAATCCTGAAGCCTATATGTTGATCTCCATGAAGCAATGTCAAGCCCAAACTTGTAAAAGATCCCCTTTCTCTATATTTGAGCACAGACCGAGACTTAACCCTACCGAAACTCATGATCCCATAGACACCAATACAGTCTCCCCATTGAACACTTAGTCAATTTTTTATAGTTATATACTGATAATATTCATGTAACCAACAATGGTACTACCTTTCTTTTATCAACAAATTTAGTGCAATCGAAGCCGATACTACTTTTCCTTTATCGGTGAAGTTTAGATGAACTACACCGGTACGACCTTTTCTTTACCAATGAATTTTACACGAAATCCGTCGATACAGAATTGTTCACTGGTGAAGTTTACTCGAACTACTCCAATACAGACTTGCATACCGGTGACATTCATGTGAATAATGCAAACATTACCATGTATATCGGTGAATGTTTTATGATAGACGTCAACATTTTCATTTCATATTGGTGAGTTTAATGTGACCAATGTCAGTGAATACCCTCCTCTGTGTCAATGGTGTTGGTGTCATTGACACCAATACTCCAAATTGCTTATTCCTTTGGACACTCAACCAAATTTGACTATGCTCTCTCCATGTCTCCCATACTTCTCTCCTCATCAAACACAGACTCACCTCCCTATATCAACACAAATGGATCCTCAAACTCTGGTATAGGTATGTAATGGAAAGTTTGTCACTAACTCCCCAATTCTTCTCAAAATCCCAAAAAATCACCTAATTATAGAAATTAATGCCATAATTTTCTTGCATGACTTCAGTTAAATGGGGAGAATTCTATCAATTGTTTAAAAACCAAATTTTCCCCCAAGAAACATAAGATGACTCTGAGCTTGAAATCTATAGGAACATCAGGAAGTCAAAACTACATAGGGTGGTAGCTCACATAGCAGTCTTCCCATGCGCATATGAAATCTCATGGATAGTGAAACATGTGGACCTGGAAAATAGATATATTACCAATTCCATGGAATTCCCCATAGCTTCCTTCCAAGCATCGAATATAGACTTCTACTATCACTTTGAGAAATGGGATTTATCACTATATGAAGACCTTATTTTTATAGCAAGATTTGCCTCACCCTATGCAATATTGCAAAGAAGGCCTTATTCCATTTCCCCATGTAGACTTATCATCCCTGTTTGTTAAATCCAGAGCCAAAAATAAATATTTTTCCACATCTATGCATCTTGCCTACTATACAGCATGTGTATATGCAGGTTGCTCCACTACATCCCACGTACATTGGGATTTGTGCCAGAAAATGAAAATTAATGTCGGGTTTCCATGTCATGACAGGAGATCTATGATCCTTGGCCTTCCACATTCTGGAAACATTCTGACTTGGCCCTTCAATTTCATTTCTCGCATGCTTTCTTTGCTTGGTTGTTGAGGACTAGTTGCAAGTATATTGGTTTGGGTCAAGAGATCAATGGTGGACTTCATTGAACGTCTAGACAAGGTAGGCCTTTTATCTTGTCTTCCTAGTATGTTTGGTTATATAGCATACTTGAGAAGAGAGTTGATTTATGCAGTCATTTATGTCTGTTGTGGTTTACCCTAGCCATAGAGAGATTTTCCTCATAACACTTATCAAGAAATTCCCACTTAAGGTGAAATATATGTGAAAATTTTGGTACAATACCAACAAGTGTTCAAGATAATACCATCAATATAATACTCACTAGCTTGTTGTAAATTCCATATCAATACATTGTAGCAATACTGTGAAGATTTTATGGGGTGTTGGATGCTTCAAAATTCATGTTATCTTTGGTGCCCCTCATATAGTACATTGTTGATGTATGATCATCATTCAATTGGGTTGATATTTTATCCCTAGAATATGTTATCAGAGTGGTTAAAGAGACCACCCCCGAGGATTTTCCTAGTTTTCAAATGTCCTCCTACCTTCTAAATATGGTGTGCATCTACCACAAGTATCCAAATATGAGATGGGAGTAGGCTACCAACCCTTCTATTCATGTTTACTGCAAGGTGTTATGGGAGCAGAAGTGTAGAATTGAGTATCACAAAAAAAATTATTACTTCATAGCACCACTATATCAACTTATCTTCAATTCACCTTCACCATGCATGATTGATAAAGCCCAAGAAATAGTACGTAGGATAGGAGACTGGTATCTCCTAAAATATGGGAGATACTTGAGAATATATGGAGCCACCAAAGATCTGCATCTGCTCCCTAGATTTGTCCCTGATATGCTAGCCTTGCAAGAGATCACTTATCAGACCATAATCCACGAAGTTGGAGCATCGCTTCACAAGGATAAGAATGTTATCTAACCTCCTTTTCCATTGTGGGTTAGGTATTACTCTTTTGAATATGTTAAGCAAACCCAGGCCAAAGTGGACACATTGATATCATTCTACTTCAGGAAAGAGAGATTCCTTAGGCATGACTCTTATATTGTGGTTAAGGAACATTGCCTCAAGCACAGACATAGATGGGAATACACATCTAAGAAATGGAAGGAAGAGGATATCCATTATTGTGCCTAAAATTATCACAAAGTCATATTCAATCGAAAATCAAAACCACTAGGAAGAATTTCATATAAGGAAAAGGCTCGAGAGGAGGCATAGAGGAAACATGAACAAGAAGTAGTAGCAATAGTAGTGGAAACCACAACTACATATTCAACTTCTTAATAAGAAACAACAGAATAAGAAGAAGAAAATAAAATAAAATATGCAGCAAATGTCGAGGCTAAGGTAAAAAAACAAATCAAAAGGAAGTCGAAGAGGATGAATAGAGAGAACATAGATAAGTCAAGGAGGTAGCTACAGATAAGAAATGAACAAAGAAAGAAAAAGTACAAAAGAAGGAGGAGATTTCTAAAAAGAAATGATGGGAAGCGGAAGCTAAATCTAAATTAGTAGTGGAAGTAATAGTAGTATCAGAATCAACAGTGGCAGTAGCAGTAGAAGCAAAAGCAATAGCAGTGGAAATATCAAAGAGAAGAGAAACAAATGAGGTAGAAACAAAAGCAGATTAAGCGTATCAAATAAAATGGGATGAAGATGCATTGAACAATGACACATCTCCCATGGATACAGAAATCCCAGGACCATCGACAACAGATCCTCTCACTGGTGGTCACTTCTCAATTAATGAACCCATGATCAGACTTTACACACCAACTAATCCCATCAAGGTGGAAAATCTAAAAAAATTATGATTCAACAAGGCGATCGACAGGATTGTACAGCGACAGACCAAAAATATCCCAATCACTGAAAGCGCTCCATTATCATTTTTCAAAGATACCCCGGTGAAAAAAGAAGTAAGAAAGGATCCACTCTATCACATCCACTGGCACCACCTTTATAATGGAAATGGAATAGAATATCAAGGATCTGGTCTGCGAAAATAAAGAGAAGGATGAAAGTATTAGAGAATTGGAAGAAGAAGTCATGCGTGGGAGGAAATATAAAGGAAGCCTCAAACAATTCAATATATGGATTGAGAAGGTTAGGGAAGAGATCAATGAAATAGATATAGACATGTACACCCACCTTCAAGTCTTACAACAACTGAAAATGCAAATCATAGCTCAGTATAGGCCAAGAATGTCCAATTTGTCACCATCCACGAAGGCTTGAATGATATGCAATGATGGATTGTTGAGAACCCAGATGCTTTGGTCGACCTCCCTCACATTCCAGAATGGGAAAGGAAAATCGATTTTGATGCACTTGATTGTTTCCAACAAGTTGGGGAAAAGGTTGAAAAGGAAACAAAAATCTCGTTGGCCATATGTGCATGACTCTAAAGGCATCACACATCTTGACGCATAAAGGGAACCTTCCTCCTATCAAGGCATTCAGGAACACCAAAATAAAAGAGAAACGCTTTGAACAAATCCAAAAAAATATGAGCCAAATATAAGAGGATGCTTAGGTAGATAAAAAGGTGTCAGTAGACTTAATGGAGGAGCATCTCATCTGTCCAACCAAAACACAAACCATGATATAGGATTGCATGGCTAATATGATGAGGGACATGAAAACCCTTTCAAACAAATCAGCTTCCCACATGGTCTCCCTAGAAGAATATTGTGTCGCAGATTTATATCTATTGGAGGACATCATGAAGCTTCGGAAGCTTACGTGAGAGAAAAAGACAAGTAAAAGAGATAAAATACTGAATTTAAATTTGTCTACATCTACCTCATATTTTTTTCTTTTTTCCAACTATCATCATCTTCATCCTATTCTAACACTTGTCAACATAATTTGATAAGGGGAAGCTGAAAATACTTGTAACTGCTTCTTGCAGAATCCAAGAAGACCCTATAAGAAATTACTTAGATTACTATAAGTAAAGGAAGAGGCCCATTTTGAAGGGCCTCTTCAAGAATTGTATATTCAAGAACTATTTTCAAACTTAATATTGAGAAGCCCTCAAGGACATTTTGTGAGAGAGAATAACTCTTGTGGATGGTAGCTTGTTGTAAACTATTTTCAGTATATTGTTATGTTATTTACATGTGTTGTAAGAATGTTATTTTTCTTACAGACTATTCTTAGGAAAACATAAATCTTTATTACAGTTTAGTTTCATATTTCTTATCATTTTCCTTGAGATGATGAGTAGTTTATGTATGTAATTTCATAGCTTAGACTAATCTGGTTATGTTTTTGTATGCATGTTTTTTCTAACCTTGTTGCTTCTTAACAATTGTCCTAAATAAGTCTCTGTCTAGTTGCATGTTTGTTTCCTCATTTGGTCATGATAGTCGCTCATATCTAGGATAGGGTAGGTTATATTTTATTTATGCACTTAATTAACTTTCATATGCATTTCCCATTTCATTCACAACCATCCAATCACCCCTCAAACCCATTAATGGTAGTTGGGCCAAAATATGGATGGGTCTCCTAAACCAAATGGTGGATATTCTAATTGGGACTATGTACCGGGGAGCACCCCTAACTGTTGAAGGGAAATTTTTCCACCTCAACAAATTTGTAGGTATTTCTTACATATGCATAGCCAATAAAGATACCTCCATCTATTCTAGAATCAAACTTGCCTAAATTATCTTCATTTATCTTTATATAGAACTTGCTCCCAAATACTTTGAATTATTTGACTGTAGTTGGTCTACCTTTCCATAATTCATAAGGTGTCTGGTTGTTTTTCACTCTAATTTTTTCTCTATTCAAAATGTAGATTGTTGTGTTGACTTCTTCTCTCCAAAAAGTGTCTGGTAGTTTGGATTATTTCAGCATTGTTCTAACCATTTCTTGTATAGTTATGTTCTTCCTTTCTACAACTCCATTTTGTTTTGGAGTCCTTGCTACTGAAAATGTCTCTTGATTCCATGATTCTCATAGAATTAATCAAATTCATAAGAGGTAAACTCACCTCCTTTGTCTGACCTTAAGCACTTGAGTTTTAAATTAGTCTCATTTTCAACTAGGGCTTTGAAAGATTTAAACTTCTCAAATGCTTCAGATTTTTCTTTAAGAAATGTAACCCATGTCATTCTTGTGTAATCATCAATAAGCAACATAAAATAACTCTCACCTTAAAAAATTTATGTTCTTGTTGGCCCTCATAGGTATTTGTTTACAAATTCCAATGGCTTTGATTTCGAGTACTCCTTTGTTTCTAAACTAAATCTCGTTTGCTTCCTGTGCTAACATGGCTTGCAAATAGTGTCGGTAGGTTTTGAGATCTTTGGCATATCTCTTACAACTTGTGTCTTTCTGAGTTTTACTAGATTGTCAAAGTTCATATGACCCATCCTTATATGACATAACCATCTTTCATTTACTCGTCCCATTCAAAAAAATTATCCTTTGAATTCATTGAGAACATATACATTGCTTGGGGTAATCTTCATGAACCTGCTTTCCTTATCTCTTATCCTTTAGAATGAAATGTGAGGTTGTAACCTTGATCACACATTTGACTAACACTTAGAATATTGTGTTTTAACCCTTCAAGATACAAGACATTATCTATTTTAGTCTTTCCATTATCAAGACTAATGGTACCTTTTCCAACTATCTTTGTAGAAGCATTATCCCCAAAGGTAACACTACCTCCTTTTCTTCCTTTAAGCTAAGAATTTTTTTTTATCCCCTATTATGTGTTTTGAACATCTTCTAGCAATGTACCATTGGATTCCATTTTCTTAAGCATACATTGTGTCAAATAAAATATATGCTATCAATTTCGACATTAAATTGTCAACCTGGGGTTCGTAAGCTTCGAGGTGCTAGCACTACATGTGCAGGTCTAGAGCTCTAACCTAGCCTAGTCTAGTCTAATATAATCTAATGTTGGCAACACACTCAGATAATAAAGAGATTAAGTAATTTTTGAGTTGTAACACAATATGTGTCAATATATAAAGGAAACTAACAATCTACTGAAAACTTTGTTGGATTACTGAGAGGGGGGGTGAATCAGTAATAGAGCAATTTAACCATATAATCCAAGTGTTATATAAATGAAGCATTATTATCCAATAACTGCAGAGTAAATAAGCAACGAACAAATGAACAATCATACACATACACAGTACACCAGTGTTTTACGTGGAAACCCAAATCGGGAGAAAACCACGGAATGATTTTTCTTATATGTCTTGAAGAATTACATTCATTGGAAGCACCAACTTCCTTTGTT
>ML788326.1:43950-81907 GCA_009831015.1 Picea engelmannii | reverse complement strand
ATATTACCTTTACAGATTTTCCTGATGTAAGGGATACTTAATTGAGTGTAACCAATTTGAAGATATGGCACAATTGAGCATTTTAATGTGTAGTGGATGGAACCATTGGAAAATAAAAGAAAATATATATGTAGTTCCTACTCATCTTCTTCCATTGAAATTAAATTGATGTGTCCATGGCTTAACCATCAGGTATACCTTCTTTCTACTCTTTTATAAAAATACTCTACTCACCCACTCAGAGATTTGGATGGATTGTATTAGCAGCCTCTAGGTTTGATGAGATCAATGAGACCAAGTCACAGGCACATGTGTCTCGTAGTTATTTTATTAAAAAGAAAATGTAAAATGAGGTTGCATTAGACTTTAAGCTAAAATAACAACATGCAACTTTTATTTATTATCCTACTCTACCTAAAAAGAAAGGAAAATCTTTATTCAAGTGTAAGAACTTTTCCAATGTGACCATGTGTGAAGCAAGATAAGAAACATACCCATATCTACATATAAAAAAATTACTGTAGTGATACCTGGATATGAAGAACCAACCAACCTACTTGTTTTGGCATCAGAAGGTGTTGAAGAAAAGAATAATATTGTGGCCTAATGACCTCTTGAAACCAAATTTCGATGTAATCTTGATACGGGCCCTCCTCCTGTAAATGATTGGTTTTTGTAGTGCATGAAGGATTTGTTGTATTCCATGTGGGGAAATCTTCATTCTCAGGTCTGCATGGTCGTTCTCCATCAGGTGTAGTTGTTAAATTTTCATCTTCCTACACAGTTTGGCAAGGAGAATATTTTTGTAGCTCAGAGAACTTTGGTCCTTCTAGTATTTCCAGAGAGATAGATAATTTTTTGGTTGTTTCCAAAATATGTTCCTCCTGAGAAGGATAAATCTCAGCTGCTGCCAGGAATTGACAGAGTTCTTCCAAGGTTTTCATCTTTGCATTTATTTTTTCGGTTGATGAGTTCGGTCTCACACATGGGTGAGTATCTATGTTACAGCACCCAATGAAGTAATAATTGAAATTTAACGCTATTAAAACAAAATTGAAATGAAATTAATTGCAAGACTTAAATCACACTACTTAAAGAAAACTTGAAAACCTCATGCTACTTTAGACCTCATTGTCACTGAGTTATCTATTCACAAGAGTTAGCTCCTCAAAAAGAAAACAAAATTGCAGGAAAGAAAGCATGCTTACGAGAAAGTAAATTGTAGGAAAGTAATCACACTAAGAAAAGTAAATAAATTTGAAGAAAAAGTAAACACTCTTGCGGAAAGGGAACAACAAGGCTTTGGAGAAACCCATTAAAATGGATGCGTAGGTTCTTACCTTTCGTCTTAAAGTATCTTCTCCCCCTTGTTGTTAATTAAAGACAACCTACCTAAGTAATCCCTTTGGCACCTCCCCAACAACAGCGCCAAAAATGTCGAGTAAAATATATGCTATCTATTTTGGCATTAAATTGTCAACCCGGGGTTCATAAGCTTTGAGGTGTTAGCACTATATGTGCAGGTCTAGAGCTCTAATCTAGCCTAGTCTAGCCTAATTTAATCTAATGCCAGCAACACACTTAGATAATAAAGAGATTAAGTAAATTTTGAGTTGTAACATAGTATGTGTCCAGATAGAAAGGAAACTAACAATCTACTAAAAACTTTTCCATTGAAGAAATATGAAATACATGTTCTTTTAATTAATTAAACCTATGAACTACTCTTAAAATCAGAAATTACACTATTGTGCTGAAACAATAAATACTTCAATCAAATTATGCTACTATTTTTAATCAGAAATACTTATGCTACTGTACTTTAAACCAGAAATACTCCAGTCGAAAATATAATGATTATACAGTCCTGCAGGGGTTTAGTTTAATCTACTTAACTAGTTATAAACAACTTCTTAATAAATATGCTTAGCTCCTAGTGATCCATTTACAAAGAGGATTATATTTATAGCATAGTGTGAGAGTAAATGAAGTGAGATTACAGTTTGAAAAGACTGATTAACACAGCTAAAATACACAAAGTAGTTATAAAAGACTATTATATACATTGTCCAGATGACCAATCTGCAAAGTAAAATACATCTTATGTGGATGAGAAGAGAAAGATATGTGTATATATGAACAGTGATATGATCAAGAGAATATATATGTCAATGAAACACAATCTAAATAGATAACCTACATAAAGAGTTATACATCAGGAAATATACAGTTAGATGTCCAGATCTAGAAAATTACAAATAATATGAAAGTTAGACAAGGAAACACAATTAAACAACCAAGCTACACATGAGAGTTATATATGAAAATATGAATATACAACAAGTAAACAAAACACAAAGACCACTAGTGGGCCCCCTAGGTAGTCGTGGTTCTACTCCATCTCAATAGACAATCACAATCAACGCATCAACTTATATTAACAACAAAATTTATTTACAGAGGAAAATTCAAGATAGTAGCTACATTATCATTGGTTTTTGTCTCAGAGAGAGTTCCAGTACTTATAGAGTTTGTAGACATATCTGAGAGGTCAACCATTAAAAGGGTCGATGCTCTCCTACAATAGAAAATCATTAAAACTTAATAATGAACAATATTTTCTTAACAACTCATGTGCTCAAAATAGAGGACAAACACAACTATTTGAATCAAAGTAATGAGTTCCATAGCTGGAGAGTTCAAATAGGTACAAAACCCATGTCTCATATTCGCCAGGAAGAGCCTGCCGATATACCAACCGACAACTTCACTGCGCTCTGAGAGCCAGATCAAGGGTCGGATAGAGGGTCGGATCAAGGGTCGGATTGAGGGTCGGATCAAGGGCTAGATCAAGGGTCAGATTGAGGGCCAGATTGAGGGTTGGATTGTGTTTTCAACCTATTTCAAATAAACGACAAGTTTTAATAGATTCCACTCACTCAATTAAAGATAAACCATCATAAAATCATCAAAAATAAGGATTACACATACCTCATATTGATCCATAGCAAATCGATGGAAAAAACCTAATAATACCTTCAAAAAGAGATAAATAGAAGTATAAACTGTATAATCTCCATGTGCAAAAAGAGACTTTACACAAAGGAAAATTGGGCAAAACATAGAGTCATCACATTGCAAATCCACATTTTTCCTTTTTTGGTTCTTCTTGCTTCCTTTTCCAAACCTTTGTCTATTCTTTTTTCATGTCCCCATTTTTGGATTCCCCTATTCGGCAGTGGAAATGACTTTTGTGGCTTGTCAGTAAAGAAAAAGGGATTAAATAGGGGTTATTTAATCTCACTTCATTACGATATGTTATGTATTTAAAGTGACATTAAGTAAATAAAGAGGAAAAGTTCTAGAAGGCATGGAAGAAGGATAAAAGGAGGGGTAGAGCTCCATTTTTTCATGATGATTTGATCTCTCATTTTGAAGTGCTCTTGGAGCTATTATTTATCTAGGGTTTAGAAAAAACCTTCCACTTTTGGTTTGGTTTTTGTGGTAAAATATACACCCTAGCTAGAAAAGGAGGAGGATCCATATGGGGTCTTCATTGGAGCTTCATTTTTGGGTTTATTTGCAATTAGAGGTAGAATCTCAGCTCGTGCAAGAGATTGAGAATCTATCCATAGGAGTTCAATCCCAATTTTGTAGGTACATGAGGGTTTCAGAAGTCTTATCGATGACATCCTCACTGGTTGAAGACGAGGGTCCCGCGAGGCCCCACTAGTTTTCAAGGTTTTTCCCGCAGAGATCTTTGTGGAGTCAAATTTGTTGTAGGATATTTTCTGAAGGCATCCTCACTAGTTAAACACTAGTAATCCCGCGAGGCCCTCATGAGGATATCTGTAAGAGGGTTTCATGGATTCAGTAGTATTTTTTGGTCATATCCATGAGGGTTTGGAAGTCCATTTGCAGAACAAAAAGTACTAGAGGAGATCATGTGAAGTTAAGGAGGCCTTGGATCAGTTTGGGAGAAACTCTTGGGTAAGATTTTGGCATAGACATTAGGTTTTTATTGTATTTTGTAGTGTTGGTAATTGTTTTATAGTTGCTAGAGAAGCCACTAGAGCTTTGTTATTGCATGGTATCAGACTCCACCTATAATAATAATTCCATGAGGTCTTTTCCATATTTTTGAGCATTGGAATGTTTGTGATATGTTTGAAGGAATGACCATATGGTAGAGATTAGATTACAACATTACACATTTGTCATGAATATGATTGACTAAATCTATAACCATACTACACATAAGAGGACAACAACCATTAATTCCTTAGCATATCTATGTTGGGGATATTACAGGGTATCAGAGATGGTGACCTTGCTAGCTTGAGGGAAAACAGTGGGATTGAAATTTAATTGTTTTCATACAAGTGTAAGAAAGGATGATAGTAGGGTTTGCACTCATGTGGTTAAGCGTGATGGAGGAATATTTGGACCAAGATGGAGGAAGATCCAGAGCCTATGGATGAAATATCGAGGAGGATAGCATCAATTAAAAACATGCCTTACCACTACTAGGAGTATCTAGCATTGTGTGAGGAGATTCATGCATCTTTTACCTTTAAAATATATTTCACCCTCAAGTACGGATGTAAGACCAAGAATGTGGACAAAGATTCCTTTAAAGGCACATGTTAGAAATTAAAGAAAATTAAGCATGAAGGACATATGGAGGAGCATACATCTAGCCATGTTGAATATATGTGTGTAGAGGAAGACCGAAAAACATATTGTGATACATCATCCAAGATAACCGATGAGGCCGTTAATGTTGGTGTATTAGAGGGGTATACCTATGATACAAAATATGAGGATACAACATTTTGTCCTATATTTTATGACCATGATGAAATATTTCAATCAGTCGATGTTGAGGAGCCAACATGTTTCCCTATGTATGATGTTGATGATGACATGCCTCATCCTATTTATGGCATGATTGTACCAGAATATGACAACAAAGGAGTTGAATTGATGGACAGGAATAGATTAGAAAACTTGTATAAGGAGGATATCCCACATTGCACGTCACCATCTAGTGAGTCAGTTTTTACCTTGTGTGAAATCTCACGCCATGCCAATGAAATAAAAATGTTTGAATTGGAGAACCACTTATTATTCATAGAGGAGTAAGTTCTGCAGGTGTTGACAAGGAAATATGGTACTTATAAGTTTATAGAATAAATTATGTGGAAAACCTAGTTGGAGGAGAGATAAACATGAATTACATGTGGAGTCACTAATACCCAATTATGCACCATTAATGAAGCACTAGAGAAGATAAAATCTGATTACTTGCAGTTGTTCATGGATAGGGACCTCTCTCTCAAGTTCGTTGAGGACAAGGAAAGGGAGATTGAGGATCTTTGTTACCAGCTTAGTTTGGCATGCTCTTCATTGTTGACAATAGCAGAGACTCCATCATATTTGGAAGCATTGACACATGAGGACATGAGTAATACTCATGATCTAAGGGAGGATCCTCTTATGACGATTTTGCATGAGGAGAAGCTCAAGTTGTAGGTGTTTGAGGAAAGGTTTGACATGGAGGGTTTTGATCATGCACCTATTTTGCATTGCATGGATCATGAATTGTTTCTTGTGGCTCAAGGCTTAGCTATATAGGAGGTAGTTGAGAAAATTCCCTGTGGACTAGCCAACAAGGAAGTATATGCACCAGTTGATTGGGGGATTTAGTATAAGATAGATGTGGATACATCACTTTGGGATCCAGGTCCAGTTGATATTAGTGGAGTGATTAATACAGTGGCACATATAGGATACAGGGTGGTACATGATGATATGGGGGTGTGTCATGATGTACAACAATATACAGTTGTGTACGATGGTGTACAATGGGTTTTTGGAGTGATTCCCCTGGGGAGACCTCCTGACAGGGAATTTAGACATATCATTGAGTTTGGTTAACCCAGGATCAATGAGTCGATGGAAGAGATTCATGGAGAGATATATCTCTCGGAGATTGATATTTGAGTGGGATATCACCAAAGTAGGGATAGAGAGCAAGATACCTACATGATTTCTCTCAAATGTTACCTTGAGTTCTTGATCACAAGATTGACCCGTGCACCTGACACTTTCCAGTCTCATAGGTAGTGGTAGTGGAATCTAGTGTTGTTTCCTAATGCCAGTAGTATATTCAGCAATACATGGAGTTTTAACCTAATTCAGTTGGGTGAGGAAGGAAGGATTATAGCCATGTCAAATTTCTTTCATTTGGTCCATGTGGTCAGAGCACAAGAGGAGATCCATATTGTATTGGATCAATTCAAAGATATTTCAGCTGACAGAGTGGTGGATGACATTATCCACTATGGAGATCACACATATATATCCACTAATTATACACTTAGGGAGAAGATTATGGAGAATATGCATGATGCACATTTGGCAGGACATTCTTGGTACTCATATGAGTATGAGACATCGTAGGTGACAGGACTATTTTCCAAGGAGGTATTTCGAATCCATAGATCACTTGAGTACATTGACAATGATTGAGATAAAAAATGTTTCGGTGCAGTTTGGTAGGATCTAGAAAGATTAGTAGGCGTAAATTTGATTCCTAGTACCTAGTTTCCACAAGATGATGGCATACGAGGGACTTGGCTCATTTTGACTCTGATGATTACTAGTATGGAACCGTGACATATGGAAGTTATTGGGAGTGGTGGACTTCCAATTTGGTGGTGGGGTTCAAGAATTCATCTGATTGATAGATTGATTCAAAGGAGAATGATGATCGACAAAGCAGTGGAAGTGAATGGTCTATTTTACTTTTGGGGTGTCAATAGAAGGGAGGTCGAGACTTACTCTATATGGAAGGAAAAACTCGAGGCCAATTGTGGATTTGTAGGCTTAGATTTCATTGAGACACCTTCATAGGGGAGGACACAAGGTAGTATTTGTAGTCCCTTCAGGGAGCTCGGCTTGGGGTTCTAGGAGAGGAGGACCCATATTCGACACGTTGGTCTGACAGTGATGATCAGAGTGGTGTAGCTTCAACATGGTGGTACCTTTATAGAATTAGTTTGGGATCTTGGGTTTACATCGCTTGATCGTTCAACTATTATTATATATGTGAGCATTGGTTTTGAATTTCCAAAGTTTACTTTTGGGAGGCTTGGGACTAGTTTCTTGGAGGAATGGTCTTCTGAGGAGTTGGTCGAGTTTATGTAGCTTATGATTTCCTAGATTATCATGAGAAATCAGCTGGATTCTTGTATTAGCACATTACATACCAGTGATATGAGTAGAGGATGTTTCACATAATATAGGCTAGTCTAGGATCTTGATGACTTTACCACCTACGGGATTCTTGTGTTTGCATGGTGGGACTTTGCGGATGATATGTGGGGACATTGTCCAAACTATGATTTTACAAATACAGTAGGCTGGGGGTGCTAGAGTATTATGGATTTCCCCTTGATACTTGGAGATTAAGTGTCATTGATGCCCTATCAGTTTGTTACCACAGAGACTTCTCCTTGATGAATGGTTTTAGAGTTGGTTTGGTTGACATATTTATGATAGTGTTTGATCAAATTCATTTTAGGAATGACATGAGGACACATGTTGAGGGTTATATTTTATGGTCGAGAATATTCTCTTTCTCGTTGTCCAGATTTGAGTCAGCAGTTGTGGTACATTGGCAAGATATGATCCTCGATAGTGGGGATGATTCTTTGAGGAATTGCATCTTGTGGTTTTAGGTGTGGAGGATTCATTTTAGGCATGAGGATCATATATTTATGATAAGAGTGGCACAACAACAACATGATGGGTCCTTTCTAGTGATAGCATGGGACCCTAGGATTTTATGGGTTGACCGCTTGGCAACTGGTACATATGGGAGAGAGAGTTTTTACATTCAAGAGAATATTCCTATGGCGCAGTGGATGGATATCCTAGGTGGTATATTATATGAAGAGTGTATTGAGTCTTCACAGTATCTGATTTCTCTACAGATATGTGGCCTTTAGGAATCCCCTAGTGTTAGCACAATGTAGGATAGTATTATGGGCAGTAGGTTCTCTACATCTTTCAGAATGGTTTGGGACCCGAGGATCATCATTATTTTTAGTTGGTTTCAACTTGATGTTCCTATGGGTGTGATGGTATTGCTTGAGGACAAGAAATATTTGGGAAGAGATGATTTGTCATGTCCCCATTTTTGAATTCCCTTGTTCAGAAGTGGAAATGACTTATGTGTCTTGTCAATAAAGAAAACGGAGTCAATAGGGGTTATTTAATGTCACTTTATTAGGAGATGTTATGTATTTAAAATGACATTAAGGAAATAAAGTAACTTTAAATTAATAAGCTACTTAACCATTATTAAAAGTGACTTTTAATATTAAAGTGAAAGTAAACGGGAGATAAGGGTCATATTTGATTAGTCAAAAGGAGTTATATTTTATCTATTCAAAAAGGGGAAAGCTCTAGAAGTTGTATATGATTTAGTCAAAAAGGGGAAAAGTTCTAGAAGGCATGGAAGAAAGATAAAAGGAGGGGTAGAGCTCCATTTTGGCATAATGATTTGATCTCTCATTTTGAAGTGCTCTGGGATCTATTGTTTCGTTTGGATTTAAAAAAAACCTTCCACTTCTGGTTTGGTTTTGGTGGTACAATATCCACCCCAGCTAGACAAGGAGGAGGATCCATATGGGATCTTGATTGGAGCTTCAATTTGGGTTTGTTTTCAATTGGAGGAAGATCGGCTCATGCAGAAGATTGAGAAACTATCTGAAGGAGGTCAATCCTAGTTTTGTAGGTACAGAAGGGTTTCAGAAGGCCTATCAGAAAATTCCTTTTTGGTTGAAGATGAGGGTCCCATGAGGCCCCACTAGTTGCCCAGGTTTGTCCTGCAAGGATCTTTACAGATTGAAATTTGTTGCAAGAGGGTTTTTGAGTGCATCCTCAATGGTTGAATTCCAGTATCCTCATGAGGCCCTACATGATGCCCAACCTTGTCCCGTGAGGATATATGTAAGAGGATTGTGTGGATTCGATAGGCTCTTTTGGTTAGATCTGTGAGGCTTTGGAAGGCCATTTGCAGAAAAGACAGTACTCAAACAGTCGTGTGAATTTAGGGAGTACCTGGATCAGTTTGGGAGAAACTCTTGGATAATACTTTGGCATCTAAATCAGTTTTTTCTTGTATTTTTTAGTGTTGGTAATTGTTTTACATCTGTTAGAGAAACCATCAAAACTCTGTTATATCTTTGTATCAAATTCCACCCATAATAATAATGCCATGAGGTCTTTTCCATATTTTTGAGCATTTAAATGTCTATGATATGTTTGAAGGAAATACCATATGGTAGATATTAAATTACAACATTCCACATTTTTCATGAATATGTTTGACTAAATCTATAACCATGCTACACATAAAAGGACAACAACCATTAATTCCCTAGCAAATATTTGTTGGGGATATTACATATTCTCTATGCTTGGTAAGAATATATTCTTCCCTATTTTGTTTAGTAGACTTTATTATGTTTCTTCTACAATCACGTGCTATGTGCCCATAATTATTGCACTTATAACATTCAGTATTGTAATCAAGTATGGGAGAAAATGAATTGTAGTGTCTATCAACAAACCTATGAGAAATTCTAGTTTTGTTGCTCACATAATCATTCTTTGAGGTATTATAATAACCTCTATTTCTTCCTCTCACATAATCACTTCTTTCATAAGCTCTACAATAGTTCTTTATGACCAAAATTATTGCAAGAAAAACAATAGCCAAGAAAGAGATTTTGGTACCAAGTTGTGAAAGGCATTCTTGGTGGAACAAATCTTTTGAACTCATTCTTTTTGTTCTTGTGAGAAGAATCATATTTCCACCGGTCATCATTCTGTTGCTTTCATTATTGATGGAGCCTTTGAGAATGTTACCATAGCTTTTAGAATTTTTCTTCATTTCCATTTTCTAATAGCTTTGTGACCTTAGTACTTGCATCACCCTCAAGGGTCCTTTTTTTTTCATCATAGCCAAGACCTGTCTTGATGAATGTGAACTTTGGTGACTAAGAAAATTATCTAATATTTCAATAGTTTTTCCAAACTTCAAGATTCTACTCAATTGACTAGTTGTCTTCTCTAGTTCCTTTCTTAAGGAAATGATTTCAACCTCTAGCTTCTCACAATTTTCTTCATTTTCTTTCAGTTGACTTATCGCCACTTCTTCTATCATTTTTGCCTCGTCTAGTTGCACCTTTAGGATGATAACTAGTTTTTTTGTTTCATAAATATCATGATCCTTCTTTTCATATTTATACAATTGCTCTTTCTATTTTTCATTCTTTCTTCTAAGTCTGACTATTTCTTCTAAGGCACTAACAATTTCTACTTCAAGATTCACTTCCCCATCAATGTCTTCTTCTTCTTAAAATGGTTTTTCTTTCTAATTGTCTTCATTTTTTTTATTAGTAGACTTTGTATCTGTGACCCTAAAGAGGAATTATTCTTTGTTAATATCAAAAACATATCCATCACTTTCTTTAGATGGTCTACTCTCCTTTCTAGAGTAAAAAATCTTCTTCTTAGTATATTTTCCTATTTTGTTTTTATAGGGTTTTCTTTTATTGTTATGTTCTCTTTCATCATCACTATCTTCCCTTTTTTCATATGGACATTTAGCAAAAAAAAATTATACTCTACCGGAATTAAAATATCTAAAGGGTAGCTTACCTTTGTATTTGTCGAATCCATTTTTTATCTTTCACATGAGTTGTGCTTCTTCTGTATCGGATTCATGGTTGGAAAAATCACAAGATTTGTGTCCTTTTGTCTTCTTTGATGCTTTGAAAGTTTCTACCTTTGGTGTTGGCTTTTATTTTTCTATCCTCATATCATATGCAATGATAATCCCATGTAGTTCATCCATTGTTAATGAATCAATATCCTTCATTTCTTTAATGGAAGAAAATTTGGCAGCAAATATTAAAGGGGGTGACCTTAAAACCTTTTGTACAATCATCGGCTCTTCAACCATTTCACCAAGTCCTCTGATGGTGTTGAAAATTTCATCAACACATAGAAGATAGGTTGCAACATTCTCTTCATCTTTCATTTTCAGGCTCTCAAATTGTCTTCTATGAGTTTGTATCTTTTCCTTCTTAACATTGAAATCGGCTTCATAGATATTTTGAAGCTTGTCCCAAATTTATTTTTCCAATTCAAAATGCATCACCTTGACAAAATTGGATTCGGATAGACCACGGAAGATGGAATTCATGGATTTTGCATTGTTTTCACTAGGATTCTTCCTAACTGCACTTGTTGGTGGAGTTTTTAGGGTTGTATAAATATTCATGATTGATTCCAAAATATCAAACCCAAGAGCCATTAGATATGTTCGCATCCTTATGCTCCAAAAGGAATAGTTTTTTTTGTCAAACAATGGAGCCCTATTTGTGGAGAAACCTTCTTGACCAACCATGTGTTCTCCCAAGTTCTACCTTACAGTGGTTAAACTATTTCCAAAGTAACCAACTTTGATACCAAGTGTTGAATTTATGCTTATACTAAGAGGGGGGGTGAATTAGTATAAGATACTTTTTACTTTAAATGAGGATTCACCAATCATTCATAAACTTTAAAACTATAAATACATGTAAACTCAACTCACAATACACAAAGTTTAATTTGGAAATCTTTGTGGAAGAAAACCATAAAAACGAATCTTTATAAAAGTTTGTAGGCACCAACTTAGTGTTACAAATATTCTAAGCATTGTTTAAGGGACTTTTCCCCCGTGGCCTTGGGTCAAGTCACAAAAAAGAATGATCGAATTTAGAAGACAGAACCAAACCCTATCTATATCAATGCATACAAGAAATAACTATTTTTTATAAGGAGAGAGAGAGAGAGAGAGAGAGAGAGAGAGAGAGAGAGAGAATGGAAGGCCTTCGTTCGATGTCATTCCTCGCTCTCGCTTCTTGAAGCACTCATTATCCCTGTCATAACTAGCCTTCATTAGAAAACCAAGAATAGGTTTCTACAAGGTAGTTATACATTCAAATAACATATATCATGTGCATAGATTCAAATATATAGGAAATACATTAGCATATGACATCACAATGAACCAGTTATCACATAATAGGAGGGAAAGAGAACTCTTCTATTAGCAACAATGTGAGAAAGGTAGTTACAACCTGATTTAACCTTTGTTATTGGTTCAGAGCCAACCACCCTGGGTTCCTCCATAGACCTTCAAGCATCAACTCAACAAGGAGGCTCTACCATGGATAAATCAACATGGATAGGAACACACCCTATAGTTATAAATAGAAGGAAGGAACAATGGAAAATGAGTTTCCAAGTATGGGATACTACCTAGAGAATGAAGGGGTATAGGGAAGCTTGCTTAATTTTTCCAGCATGATCTTGCACCTCAATTCTTCCTTCATCCATTCCCCAAATGGTGCATTTATACAATCCTTGAGAGGTTAAGGAGGTTGAATTATGTTTGGTATGGGCTCAGGGAGGTTGGGAAATGAGCCCAACCAAAAACCCCGCCTGAAAATGTAGAATTATTTTATTTTTCACATTTGTTTAGGGCATCCACGAGCTGTAAGATAGAAAGGCACATATGTCTACACATTGCACAAAGGAAACCCGTGGATATAAGAAGAAAAAAAAAATTAAGTGACTTTGATGAGGGAAGTTGGGATTTGTATTAGAAAGATAAGGAAAAGGGTTGGGCCGTGTCATGAATGCATAGATGTGAAATTTTTTGCTATAGCAAATGCCCCCTAATGTGTGAGGTCAGAAGGGGAAGTGATGGCCGAAACACATTATAACTCTGAGATGTGAGGATTCAATGAAAGAACCCATGAAGGTTCCCAAGACAGTTGATCCAAAAATAGAAACCACCATCCAAATCAAGTAAGAGTATTCTCTATCCCAAGTCAGGAACACCCATGCTCAAGAGTGATGGAAGCATGGTTGCCAAAGAAAATACATTGTGGATCCATGGAATATATGAAATTATGACTAATTTCCATGGCCAAAAGAAATACACAATGGATCCATGTGATTATATGAAGTATCCAGCATGGCCATGGGAAATACAAATTGGATCCATGTGAAAGTAGATCATAGCCATGAATAGATACACAGTGGATCTATGTCTCAAAATAAAAAATAAAGTATATATGGGACCAATGGACTGAACAAATTGATCCTCTACAAGTACCAATGTTTGTGGAGTGGTATAATACATGTCGGGTAGGAGCACAAAAATATGCGATGCTTGTACTTCACCTGTAGTCTTCAAAACAATCTGTCATGGTAGGAGTCTACACTATGTGAATAGATGTGTTGGGGTCGAACATAGTGAGACACCGTTTGATTATCGTTCAATGATGTATACCATTAATAAACATGATACAAGCCACCAATGATGATAATGGGTGTCAAGGTACCATGGTACAATCTAACAAGTGTGAATAAATGAGCTGATGTTGAACACCTGGTAGAATCTATCAAGTAGGGGACATTCATGTTTTCCCACTGTCAATAGCGAGGAAACCTACCACTGATAACTGCAAGCCCCAAAGTAGTAAACATGACTCTAGATCCCTATCCAAGAGCAAGATGTGTTTAAGTCAATAGGAAGAGATCTGCTAGAAGGAAGGCATTAAGGAATGCTCCATCATCCAGCACAAGGGGTAGTAGAAGTCTAAGGATTTGGAAGGACTCAAACGAAAATATTGTAAGGGCCACACTGAGGTACAGCCCAGCATGCACCAAATGGAATAGTGCACAACAAAGACTCTATGAATAGTATCCAATAAGGGAGACTACCGACAAATACGAGGAATCCACCAATGGGGTCAAATGGAAACCAAGGTACCACACAAATCCCTATGTGTGATGATTGTTGTTGATGTCGAACAAAAGGAAAACCGCTCAGTCAGGGACCAATGATAGTTTATCATATGTTGAACACAAGGTCATCTATCAATGATGGAAATAGGCCCAAGGTGCAACTCTAAATCATACTCTCATAGCAATGTGTCAAAGTCGATAAGAGAAGACCTGCCATCAAGAAGTCAATGGGGATCTTCTATACTAGCATGAGTAAAAGAAAAAAATACTTGCGATGATGAGATCGATTTGATGAACTTGGGAAGGCTGACATGCAAGGTCAGAGACTAACTGTAGAATGGTTGACTCGGGCTGAAACTTCCCTTGAATAATATCACGACACATTATGTGACTTAGACAACATGACTATAGTTGGGATACATTTGTGATGCAGGGGGCATCCACAAACATTCCATATAGTTGGAAGAATGACTAACCAGGGGAGATTATATTCAACAATGAGAAAGAGTCTCCTAAAGCCATACTAAACCCAAAATATTGAGATATTGACTTAAGATTGTGCTTTGTGCAAGGGAGACAGTATTGCTGCCAACAAAAGAGATAGACGCTTCCCCCCTCTTTTTGGTTTTTTGTTTTTTTTTATCTTTTTCGTATTATTAAATCCTGAAAAGGAATAAAAGAGTGTTATAGTACAGTGGAGGAAACGAGTTTCGCAGGCAAGCAAACTAGTTCCAAAGCACAAGGAACATACCTATGCTCAATGAAAGGAAGCATGTGCAGGATAAGGACACTTAGGAGAATGTTTCCTCCAGGGATAAAGGTGTCGAGTCGCAAAGGAATGAATTGCAAGAATAGCAACTAATAGGAATACATAAGAAAATGGTTCTCAATTTGAAGCTAGCATTAGGCCTAAAAGAGCGAACGGTTAATATGTAATGCCATTACAACTCAACAAATGTTTGGAAGCTCCATGGGTACATTAGCTAGAAAGAAATTGAGAGGAATTCATGAGGCTTCAATGCAAAAACATGGTAGGACTACAGAGAGCTTCCGAGCCTACAAGAACACTGCAGCATAGGTGTCAAAAATGTTAGTGAGGTACTAACTAGGACACCCATGGAGAGGTAAAACATAGTTACCAACTTAATGAGAACTCTACAGAGTTTTCGTTTTTGGGGGGGTCAAGTTTTTTACCCCATTTTTAAAAATGGTGATACTGGTAGCACCCCCTCCCTTTTTATGTGGCTTTTTGATATTTTAAATTTTCTGATACATAATGTTTCCACTTTTTTTTCTAAATTATTGTTTTTTCATTTATTTTCAAATTGTTCAATTTTTTTCCCCAAGGTGTAGGACAGTCGGTGACAGAGTGTGTTGTTAAGGCACTCTGTGATGTTAAAGTCACTGGTTCGAAACCTGCGGGGACAAAAAATCCAGCCATGTTAAGGGTTGGTGTGGCTCAAGCCAGGTGCAATCCCTAGGTAATTTTGATGACTTTGATGCCCCTGAGTTGCAGTTTCTCGGCCACAGGCTAGTCCTGTAGGTCACGGACAAACTAGCAAAAAAAAATGTTTTATTTTTTTTATTTTTTTCTCAACGGTGTTTTTCATCTATTTTCAAACTTTTATATTTTTGTTTTTGGTTCAATGGTCTTTTTAATCATGTTTTCATGCTTTATCCAATGTTTAAAATGTTGTACACCATTTATTTTTTTAAATTAATATGTTTCATATAATTATGTGTCGTTAATTAATTTATGGTTCCATATTTTTTAAATATAATGGAAAATATCATTTTTAACACATTTTTTTACCTTTACTTCAATACATAGAAAGTAATTGTAGTTAAATAACACTATTTTTAAATATTTAGCAAAAAATATATAATTGTTATATATATATATATATATATATATATATATATATATAACAAGGCTACATAGTAGCAAATACTTGTCGAAGTCTGAATACATGAAAACAATGCAAGAGAGTAATTTATAGTAATAAATTAAAATGTTTTAAAAATAGTATAGATAATATATTGTTAATGGTATCTACAATTATATTCACAAAGTAAGATATGAATATAAAATAAAAATGTTATTTAAATAAATTTGTAGTAAAAATATGAAATTTGTAAATTATTCAAACTTTAAATTTAATTTAATTTTGATTTAAAGTGAGGTTATAGATATTTATTTTTGTCAATAGCAAGCTTTTTTTAATGAAACATTAAAAGTCTTTTCCACTCAAGTGCATGGATTGCATGAGGCGGGTATGTAACTTGCTCTTGCTCAGTCTGTCAAATAGCTTAGACTTACAGTATGTTTTTTAATAAAACATAAAACATTAAATTTTTTTTATTACTCTCTAAAGGTAGCCGTCAATGTGCAATAAGACCCCAATTTTATTTGTCAATAACATAACAAATAAATAAATATAAGTATTTAAAAAAATAATAAAATTACTATAGAAAAACTGCACACATTTTTGGTCAAACACCAAATTAATAGTTAGTCAACCAGCTAACTCATTGCTATATACTAGCCTTTTGGCAGGTATAATAAGAGCTAAGAATGTTGTCCATTACTAACGTCTAACCACTACTAATATGATTATAATAACCTTTTTTTTAAGAAGAACTAAATATATCTGTTTCGAAAAATTGAATCCTTATCCAAAATATCACCAGCCCAATTAACCAACTAAATACACCAATAATATTTGCAGCCAATCTTAAAACTATTAGAATGTAATTTATTTTTTCTAGGAGGTGAAAAAGCAATACTCACTTGAAAATTGCCAGAGTTTAAAAAAATTACGCTTCCAAATATGAAATTCATTGAAGCCTACGCATATATGAAATCCGTCGAAGCCTACGCATCCTCATGAGTCAAGACTCCACTATTCATTTTAAAATTGAAACGAGGTAACTCAAGACATTAACTTATCTGTCTTTTCTTTTTTTTGAAGCAGTGAACAGTGAGAAAGAATGAGCTATTCATTATAAAATTGAAACGTTTAGATACAGGAATTCCTCTAATCACAGAAATGAAATGAAATGACAAGAATGGCTAGCTGACAGAAATAAAATGACTAGAGGACATAAATATTTATTACAATAATATTGGGGGGAGTGAAAGTAGCAATAAGACTTCAAAGTCTTTGGTCAATAAGAGAAAATAAAAAAAAAATAAGAAAAAGGTAAAAAAAAAAGAAATTATAGCCAAAAAAAAACTTTTAAAAGGTGAAAATAACAAAAACATATATAAAGAAAACTGAAATAAAAACTTTAATACAAAATTTTTAAAAAAATTAACAAAAATACTTTAAAAAACCTTAAATTACAAAAAAAAAACTTATATAAAAAACTTAAAAAAAAAAAAATTCATAAAATTCTAAAAAAAAAAATTATATACATATATATATAATAGAAAAGTTTATTTATTTTTAATTTGTAAATGAAATTTAGTATTTTAATTTTATTTTCAAAATGTTTTTTTAAATAAAATTGTAGCTTAGGCAATATTAGTATTTTTGTTAAATATTTTTTTATTTTAGATGTTTTTTTTAATATTTTATTTATTTTTTAATATTTTATTGTTTTTTTAAATAAATTTTAACTTATGCAATATTAATATTTTTGACAAATATTTTTTTTACATGTTTTTTTTAATATTTTATTGAATTTTGTTTCTTTTTTTTTAGTGTTTTTTAGTTTTTTTCACATTTTTTTTTGCTTTTTTTTCACGTTTAAAGGGATTTTTTATTCTTCTTTTTAACAAAAAAAAAGGTATATATTTTTTAAATTATTGTTTTCGGTGGAAATTTTAAATATTTTTAAGAAATGTTTTTTAAAGATTTTTTGTTGTCATGGTCACAGTTTCAATTAGGTCGTAATTAGCTGCAATTTTAACGTTTAGAAGAAACATTTTTCTTTAGGTAGCATCACTTTTTTAATTAGGTGTTGATTTTAAGGTTTTTCTAAGCAATTGTTTTATGTTTTAAGGCCATGCTTGAAAAAAGTTGTAATTTTGACCTAGTTAGAAAAACCGGTGCTATCGGTAGGACCACTTTTTGATTTGGGGGTTGATTTTAAAGTTTTTCTGAGAAACCATTTGATCCTTTAAGCCCATGCTTGAAAAAAGTTGTAATTTTGACTTAAGTTTGATTCATCGGTCGGGAAGAACGGAACTTGTATCCGGCTCGAATCTAACTTCTCTTTTCTGTTTTTATTCTCGATCTTGAAGTTCAAGGCGTCACTTTCCCCCCTCCCAGATAACTCGGGAAGATGCAACGTTGAACTAGTCATCGTCCCAGCCATGTTGTTGGTGGTTACAAAAAATGGTGTTATCAATAGCACCACTTTTTGATTTGGGGGTTTATTTTCATGTTTTTTATGCAAAAATATGGGTTTTAAGGGCTAGAGTTCTCGTTTTGAGGTCATATTTCTCATTAAGTTGGTAACTTTGTTGTAAGCTCTACCATCCATAAGAGACACACTTAAGCAGCTTGAAGGTATGCTGTCGAAAATGAATGGGGTGATCCTATGGTGTTGGCCCTTGACCAAGTTTTGGAGATCCTTAGTCAGGTTTGACCTATTTTGGTACTTCGACAGGCTATCGAAGGCGGAGATCGCAGGATCGCGGACCCTTGTTTAGGGATTTTTGGGTTTTGGGATTATGTAATGGGTATGGGGATGATGTCCCATGGGTTTACCCATGCCTTGGCCCCTTTTGTAATGTATAAATAGAAATCTAGGCGATGTAAGTAGGAGAGAAGTGGTGCTAAGGGAAAGTGAAGGCCAGTGTGCTAAGTGCAAGTGATAGTTGTAAATGTTTTGTGCATACTGTGTGAGACTCGCAAGGCTAAGTGCAAGTGACTGTAAGAGACTATGTAAGGGCTTTGTGATGTAACCTAGCTTGAGGAAGGAGGATCTGGCAAAGTGCACGCAGATCTCCTGTCCTATGTGAAGTAGGACCTTGTGGCTCTGTGCATCTAGATGATTGACAGAAGACAATAAAGAGAAGAAGATTTGGTGGGCGTAGCCCCAGGCTGGGGGTGAACTACGTATATCCTGTGTTGTGGTTGCTTTGTGCATTATGGTTGTTTTATGGTTCATATGATTAATGCTTAGTGTAATGCTATATGCTTAGATGAATATGATAGCTTAGTGCCTAATGATGAGAATAAGATGCTAGATCTGATCTATGTTAATGTTCTTAGTGCTTGAATGTGTTGAATCTTGTTGAATACTGTGTTGCGCTGTAATTAGGGTTTATCTGCACTGTAGACAAAGGCTCAGTACTAATGAATGACAACTGTTAAGTGCTCTATTAAGGTGTTGTAATCACAAATCTGTGTCCCAGCTAGGTTGCATACATCTAAGTCCTGCAACCACCCCTCCCTCTACCTCAGGTGAGACTTCATCTTCTTCGCAGGTGTTTTCGAAAGGGTCGATAGTTAGGATTTTGTTGGTGCGTTGTTGAAGCGTTGAACCCTGGGTCTGCCCCTGTGCCAACATATGACATACATGTGGTTAATCCGGATAGATGAATAATGCAAATAGAATGAAACCTACCCTACATGCTAGTAAAGAACACAATACCTACTGAAGAATTTGAAAAAACGCCAACATAATTGGCATGTATAAGAGGGAGTCATGTCAGTAATGGCTAGAAAAAGACTGAGAAGAAGATATGAGGCTTCAATGCAAATTCATGGTGGGACTAATCATGACTCCCAAGCCTAATATAAAACTTGTAGCATGGGCGCCAAAATGTGAAGGGGTTATAAGCTAGGACACCCATGGAAGGTAGGCTCTACCACATGAATTATGCCACTTCTAAACAGTAGAGATGGTTCCATGTCACAACTCAATGGGGTCAATCCTAAGGTAAAATGAAGTAGGAAACGGATAATACAAAAATACATGGAGGGGGGAATCTAACCTATATGTCAGTTTCAAGATCATTACCTGTCAGAAAGGATCGACTTGGAACGAAAAGGTACCAAAGAAAATGTCTCCAAAGTCCTGTATATAATACCGAAAACACTTACCGAGAAGTCAATAAATCTAGTATAGAAACCTACGATAAAAACAAGTTTTATGAAAAATGGAACTTGAAAACAAGAAACCCAAAAAGTACAATATGTACAAAGGACCGCACAGGCTTGCGACTTATGCATAGTAGTTCTCCAGGTAGATCCCATTACTAGGCTCAGGCCAAGGGATTTTTTGGAAACCTTGTAAATCTTCCAGTTCAGGAGGAGGTTGAAGATCCATAATCATACCTTCAAGGATGGCCTCATCCACAAGAAACTCAACATCCATGAACCCGAGGCTCAAAAACACACAAATACCAAGGCTCGAGCTCTCACAAATAGTAAGACTAGACTAAAAAAGAAACGTCAGATTACTCGGGACAAGATGGGAAAGAAAAGGCTTGCATTTCCCCATTGGATACAACACCTAATAAATTTTCTAGAACTTGTCTCGAGAAGGAAAAAATAACCGTAAATATCCTATCTCAGGAGCAATTGAACATCGAGGATAAGATGCCACATAATTCACCCGTGGCATGGAAGAGTCTACTCAAACACTAGGAACACATAAAGGGGAAAAATGAGATGAAATTGAACTAGCATGGTGATTATTAGATGAAAGTTGATCAATAGTGGCAATGCTTCCGTTGTGAGGGAAATGCATCACATGAAATAGTGTAGACACCATAGCCTTCATAGCATAAAAATAATCATGCAAAAGAAGCATATTGAAGTCTAAAGGGATAGGAACCACTAACAGATCGAACAGAAAAATCTTCCCACCTAAGGTGATAGAAAATTGAGGGAGAATCCCCAGTATGGTTTCCAATTCTGTTTAAGGAATTTCCCCCCCGTGACCTTGGGTCAAATCATAGCAGAGTAAGACTGCATTTAGAAGAAAGAACCAAACCCTATCTATATCAATGCATACAAGAAATAACTACTTTTTATGAGGACAGAGAGACACAGAGAGAGAGAGAGAGAAGGGAATGCATCACACCTTAAATCCTTCATTTGATGTCGATCCCCACTCTCGCTTCGTGAAGCACTCTTGATATCTATCGAAAGTATCCTAAAATAGGAAACCAATAATAGGTTGCTACAAGGTAGTTATACATTCAAATAGAATATATCATGTGCATAGATTCAAATATATAGGAAATACATTAGCATATGACATCACAATGAACCAATAAACACACAATAGGAGGGAAGGAGAACTCTTATATTAGCAACAATGTGAGAAAAGGTAATTACAACCTTATTCAACCTTTGGTACTGGTTCAGAGCCAACTGCACTGGGTTCCTCCAAATACCTTCAAGAATCAAATCAATGGGGAGGCTCTTCCTTGGATAACTCAACAAGGATAGGAACACATCCTGTAGTTATAAAGAGAAGGAAGGAACACTGGAAAAGTGATTTTCAGGTATGGGATGCTACTCAGAGAATGAAGGGGTATATGGAAGCTTGCTAAAAAATTTCATCACGATCTTGCACCTCAGTTCTTCCTTCATCCATGCCCCCAATGGTGCATTTATTCCATCCTTAAGACGTTAAGGAGGTTGGATTCCATTTGGTACGAGATCAGGGAGGATGGGAAATGAGCCCAACCGAAAACCCCACCCAAAAATGTGGAATTGTTTTATTTTTCACATTTTTTAGGGAATCCACGAAATGTAAGCTAGAAAGGTATGGATGTCCACGTGTTTCACAAAGGAAACTCGTGGATATAAGAAAAGTTCATGTTTTTTAAGTGATTTTGATGAGTGAAGTTAGGATTTTGATTAGCATGTAGGGAAAAGGGTTGGGCCATGTCACAAATGCATAGATGTGGCAATTTGTGCTATAACAAGCACCAACCTACTAGAGACACCAATATCTTCAACTGAGCACCAACTTTGCAAGATATTGTGTAGGAACCAACCTATTTGAGACACCAATCTCCTCAACTAAGCACCAACTCAGTAAGACTTGTATAGGTACCAATCTAATATTTGTATACACAAAGTAATTTTGACTTCACCTACATGCTTCATACTTCTTTCATGGCGGTTATTATACATTTTTGCCACATGTACATATGCATTTTTCATCCTTTAAAGGACCTTTTTGAATAATTTCATGATAAAATGGTATGATCGCCATAAGGTACGCGTAATTCATGTTTAATGATTGAATCAAGTATAATTCATCATGTTTTATGATTTCTAAGAGCTAATTCACGTTTTTTGGTGTTATAGGGAAAAAACGCACTATGTTTCTAGTTCTGGCACTTGATCCGGCACTCGATCTGGCACTTTGTCCAACACTCTGTATTGCACAAAAATGGAAGGCGAGTTGGTGGTTATGGCATTGGCGGCCAGTGTTGGGCAAATTAGGAACATGGGTTTTGTTTGTCCTTATCCCCTCCAGCTACTAAAATCCAGACAACTCAGTTTCAATTGTCCAAAGAGGGTGATTATTGGCTCGCTTTGTTTTATCAGTTAGGGAATCATTTATCGTAATTTGCCGAATTTAGAAGTGGTTCGACCCTCGTGTTGTCGACCACTTGGTCTGTAAGATTATAAATACTGCTAGGATGGTCATAAGATTGTTAAGCAAGTAGAAGAACCATTGTATTGGAGACAAATACGTTTTTACTCTGTTTCGAGTTTTTACATTGCCAGAATTATGCTAGAACTGTGTTTTTGGATTTTTATGGTGAATTCAGCCTGCTGCGTTCGTGGTGTGATTTTAGAGAGTGACCATGACTTGCTGGGGGGACCACCAGCAGTCTGGTAACTGTCTTCGTGTCTGTTTTGCATTTCTTAATTTAAATTGCTCTTTTTATTTTTCTGTATATGCATATTTTTCTTGTGCGAACTAGTTTGTTGTAGCTTAATTGTTTTAATTGTTTTGCAGGTTAGATGTTGATACATATTAGCATGCATTGATTTTATAGACTAGGAAAAGACTGCAAGTCTCCCTCTCTTAATACTAACCCCATATGCAGTTAGAGTATGCTTTCTTTTATGATTTTACAATTAAGTTTAAAATAGATTTTTAATTAGATAGAACTGAGTTTTTAATTTGGGTTTTCCTTTGACAAGGATTGATTCATGGATAGAGTTAATTTTAGTTTTTTATTATAGCTTGTTTACTTCAGTTTTATATCAGATTTCATTTAATTAGTTGTTGGTTAATGTAGATTGTTAATTTACTTTCATAGTTTAATTTCTATTTTTAATTATTTCTTTATTGCAGTTTGAATGGTTAGAATAGACATAGTAAAGTTTTGTTTTACACAATTTCCTTTCCTAGAATTAAAATGCAATTAAATTTCTTAGTTAAATAATGATGATCTCGTAATGTTGTTGATGGTTTATACATGAATATGCAGGGTATTTAACATTGTTTTTGTCATGGCTAAGTTTTCATTGGATTGTTTACTCCACACCTTTCATTTTGCCATTGAGATTAGCATTGAGCTTATAACATTGGAATTGTCCTTTGTTGTCAAGTGCCATCGAGATATTATCCAACACCGAAGACATTCACACAACCACCAACATTATATTTTAATTGTCATAGGTTAAAAGAATAGTTTTCCTGCTTTTATAGATATAGTTTCTTGCTTTCATAGTTTAGAAAATAGTCTTATTTGTTGTTGTAGGATAGATAGACTTCGCTTTGATAGATTAGATAGTAGTTTTCTTATCATAGATTAAGAATTAGTTAATCTTTCTTGCTTTCAATAGAATAGATTTCCTTTCATGCATTGCATTGATCATTTAGTCTAGTTGCCTCTTAGATTTCCTTTCATGCATTATAAATAGTTTTGCATTAAGCATTTAGTTCACTTGCCTCTTAGGCTAGATAGTTGTTCAATGAGAAGTTTTACTTGTAGTAGTTAGGTGCCTTTGCTTACTTGTCTTTTTCTTTAGTAGGTTAGTTAGGTTCCTTTGCTTACTTGTCTTTTGCTTTAGTAGGTTAGTTAAGTGTCTTTGTTTGCTTGTCTATTTTCTTCAATAGGTTAGATAGTTGTTTTTGCTTACTTGCTTATTTATTTGCTTTCATAGGGTACTTGCTCATTGAATGTAGGTTGGCAAGTTAAAATAGTTTGCTTTTGTCATTTACTTATTATGCTTAGTAGTTTGCTTTTGCTTATTGTTAAACTAGTTTGCTTTACATAGAGTTATCATTTTCTTTCTTAGGAACTATCCATCGACCCTTGGCCCAAAAGTACTTAGGTTACCTAGTTTCAATTTGCTTTGTAGGGTTTGCTCATTAGATAGTTTTGCTTGAGTAGATTATCCTTAGATAGTTGCCTTCATTAGTTATACCATACTCTTACTAGCCTTCTACCTTTGGAATATATTTTTCTACAACTCTAAGTTTACTTACCTCGGGTTGACAATTTAATTAAGGGTTTTTACTTTATTTTTAGTGCATATACAACACCCATCATTTTTGGTGTCGTTGTCAAGGAGTTGTCTCAAGGTAAGAAGTAATTAGGAATTAGACCATTTCTAGACCTTAGCATTAGTTTGGTGGCGGGGGAACTTTAAGACGAGAGGTAAGAACCTACGCATCCGCTATAGCAGGTTCCCCCAAACCCAATAGTAGTTTTTATTTTTATTTTTATTTTTCATGAATAGACCTAGGAACCATATGGTAGATTTTTGTTTTTGTTTTTGCTTTCTTTCATGAATAGGCCTAGAGACCCACAATGTAGATACATTAAATCAAAATTAGACCTTTCAACCAAGGTTCCTTCCGATCTCTTTGGGGGAAGGAGCGTTCCATTTATAAAATCCATAGATCGATATCGAAAAACAGGAACTAGCTCAACTCAAAGAGATAAAATAGTCTTTGAAGAGACTAATACATGGAGCACTATAGAACAAGAAATTGAAGCATCAATCATATTAGGACAGGAGGCAAGACTACGCAAGTCTTCTACAAAACCAAACAATACAACCTTTGCTTTTATACCACCACCAGGGGACCCTAACTTTAAAGATATCATAGACCCTGAACAAGTGAATATTTTGTTAGGTAGTTCATCTAATGTGATTATCTCTCAAATTGACACAGAAACTTTGGCACCAATAGTCTCAACCGGCTCAAGTAGAGTCCCAAAAATCCAATCCATAGGAAGACCTTTCCATCAAAGGGAAACCTTGTTTTCTTCAAAGATAAAACCACCTAGGTACTCTCTTTTCAGAAATCAAGCCAATATGGGTGATCAGGAGGACCATAACAATGTAAGACATGGGGAGGAAGAAGAAACTAGAAACCAAATCGAAACTACCTTCGGATTTCCGATTTTAGACACCACTCTGAATGTCAACATGAAGAATATTCCTCTCTCAGCACTCCCTACCTTTTATGGTAAAAACAGTGAAGATCCAGACACCTTCCTATTTGAATTTGACATCTTGTGTAGAAGTTACAACTACATACAAGATGCCCAGAAATTAAAACTCTTTCCTGCCACCCTCAAAGACTCTGCACTAAGATGGTTCATGGGGTTGGGAGAATCTAGTATTAGGTCTTAGGAAGCCATGAAAGACATATTTCTTAAGAAGTACCAAGACTACTGCAAGACCAAAGAGGCACCAATAGTCTCAACCGGCTCGAGTAGAGTCCCAAAAATCCAATCCGTAGGAAGACCTTTCCATCAAAGGGAAACCTTGTTTTCTTCAAAGATAAAACCACCTAGGTACTCTCTTTTCAGAAATCAAGCCAATATGGGTGATTAGGAGGACCATAACAATGTAAGACATGGGGATGAAGAAGAAACTAGAAACCAAATCGAAACTACCTTCGGATTTCCGATTTTAGACACCACTCTGAATGTCAACATGAAGAATATTCCTCTCTCAGCACTCCCTACCTTTTATGGTAAAAACAGTGAAGATCCATACACCTTCCTATTTGAATTTGACATCTTGTGTAGAAGTTACAACTACATACAAGATGCCCAGAAATTAAAACTCTTTCCTGCCACCCTCAAAGACTCTGCACTAAGATGGTTCATGGGGTTGGGAGAATCTAGTATTAGGTCTTAGGAAGCCATGAAAGACATATTTCTTAAGAAGTACCAAGACTACTGCAAGACCAAAGAGTCTCGTAATGACATTTTTAAAATCCAACAATTAGAAGACGAGACCCTCGAAGATTATATGGAAACATTTGGTTATATCTCCCAGAAGTCAAAATACCATGACCTCCCAGAGGATGCAATTAGGGCTCTCTTCCTAAAGGGAATTTCAGAAGAATATTTAGAGATGCTTAACCTAATGGCATCAGGTGACATCTCTCATAAACCATTTTCTGAAATATGTGAAATGTGTAAAAATTACTCAAGGAGTAGAGCCAAAATGGGAAAGAATGTTCCAGACCCTCACAATAGAAACATAAAACTAGTTAGTTTAGGTGGTATTATGAGAGCAGAGATAGGGAACCTTTTAGAAAACTTTAAGACTGACATTTTAAGAACAATAGATTCCCAGTTGGATACCCTTAAACTCAAAAAGAAACAGGAGGAGGAAAATGCAACAATGAGCATATATTGCCCAAGATGCATGAGGAAGCATTCCTCAAGGGAATGCCCATTAGATAACATTTCAGTTTGTGGCTTATGTACAGAAGACCATGTGACTGAAAAATGTCCATCATTGCCCAGTTTATTAGCCATCTATAGGATTGGAGATCCTGAGGAGTCTTCTTATGTACCTAGGAGGCCATGGCAACCTAGAAATTAACCCACATACCTGGATCTACAGTCTCAAGTTCCACCCTATTATCAACAACAACAGTGGAACTTACCAGGTTGGAAAAACTGGTCTACTCAATACCAACATCCTTGGATTCAAGGATGGAGGGGAGGAAACAACCAAGGAAACCCTCAAGCTCCACCTATCCCTATGTCCAACCATCATTATCCTCAGTTCTCATCAAACACTCCGCAACTTTTGCCAGGTTTTGTTCCACCACACTTACCTCCTATTCCACAACAACAACCGCTACAATTTCAAAATGCAAGCTCCCTAAAACCGACACTATTACCAGCATAGCCGGTGTCGAACCCCAATAATAATCCCCCTCAACCTCTTAACAATGTTGAGATGCAGGCCTTCCCAACATATGTTATTACTCATGTTCCATTACAGGAAATTCAACTAAGATCGAGAAAAGTACTAGATAGGCAGAGACCTTCAGTAGTCATCCAGGAAGAGGAAGAAGAAGAAACCACCAAACAACCCATGGATGACACTAGGTGGGAATATTTTATTATCCTGAAGAATCAAGACCCCAAGCTTCCCCAAAATGAAACTTTACAAATTACGAAGGTCCCTCCTTATCTAGACCGATTGGTAATTGAGAAACCAACCACCTGATCGGAATTTGACATTTTGAATGAATTGAAAAATATTTGTGTCAAGATTCCCCTGCTTCAAGCCATTAAAGACATTCCAATCCATATTAATATAGTCAAAGAATTGTGTATTAAGAAGCCAGGTAGGAAGCAAAAGGACCCTCCTATAGTACATTTGGTAGGAGGACTCTCTGAGTACATATCAGAGCAGCCAAAACTAGCAAAATATGGGAATCCAGGAAACCCCGTAGTGACCATAACCATTAATGAGGTCGCCATTGGAAGCACTCTCATAGACCTAGGGGCAAAAATCAATGTTATGACCACTACTACCTTGGAACAATTACAGTTACAACCTCTTCTTCAGCCTACCCCAACCATTTTGGAATTAGTAGATAAGACTAGGGTTATACCTAAAGGGATTTTCAATGATGTCATGGTTACTTTAGCCTCATGGGAGCACCCTGTAGATTTTCTTGTCAAAGGCCACCCCGTTATTTTGGGAAGACCTTGGCTAGCCACAACCAATGCATTTATTGGTTGTAGAGAAGGAGAAATGACCATCTCGAATGGTCTCTCTATCCAGAAGCTCACCATTTACCCTCCAGCTCAACCTATTATGGATAATCTATGGTGGCTTGAATGTCCATACGAGAACAAAGACTGGGAAGAACCCATATTGCCTAGTGACCATGCAAGGGCACTTCAAGAGCATACACCAAAAAATGTGTTAAACCAGTTCATTTCTACTATCACATGTGTGGATTTTCCACAGTCTTTTCCCCAATTTGAGTACATGTTTGGGGAATAATTTCAAGAAAAATTAGACCCATCCATTTTGTCTTCGACATATTTTATTTTCAAAATAGATGAGTCTGCCATGTCTTATACTATGCCCTACGAGATTAGTCCATGGAAATTTTTACATCTAAACTCCGGGCTAGATACAGACCAACAGAAATAGTTAGTAGATATCCTTAAAGAACAAACAGGAGCATTTGCCTAGGAATACACTGACATGAAGGGTATACACCCTGACACATGCATCCGTCACATATATACCCAGGGGGAAGTGACACTTGTTAGGCAACCCCAGAGAAGGATGAACCCAACACTCAAAGACATGGTCAAGGAGGAGATTCAAAATTTGCTAAATGTTGGATTTATCTATCCCATCTCCGATAGTAAGTGGGTATCCCCACTTGTATTAGTTCCAAAGAAAGTGACGGGGAAATGGAGAATTTGTGTTGATTTACGGGAACTCAACAAAGCCACTCTGAAAGACTACTTTCCTCTCCATTTCATTGACCAGGTTCTAGATACCTTGTCCGAAAAGAAGTAATTCTCCTTTCTAGATGGGTACTGCGGGTACAACCAGATTCTTATAGCACCCGAGGACCAGGACAATACTAGCTTTACCTGTCCTTGGGGCACCTATGCCTATAGGGTCTTACCATTCGGATTATGTAACGCTCATGCCACATTTCAACGAGAAGTACTAGGGATATTTGGTGATCTACATGGATGACTTCAAAATCTATGGAAACACTTACGAGGAAGCCTTAAACAACTTAGAAAAATTCCTCATCAGATGCCAGGAAATGAACCTATCTCTGAGCCATGAAAAATGAAAAAATGTTGTTAACTGAAGGAGTGGTTCTAGGACATCATGTTTCATCTGATGGGATAAAATTTGATCCTACAAAGATTGAGGTAATTATTAGACTTCCACCCCCCAAGACTCAAAAAGAGGTGAGAAGCTTTCTTGGACATGCTGGATATTACCGGCGGTTTATTGAAAATTTTACAAAGATTGTTGCACCTATGTTTGGATTATTAATAAAAGATGTTGACTTTGTTTGGACTGAGCAATGTCAAAATGTCATTGAAACCCTGAAAGCTAAGCTGTCTGTGGCACCAGTTCTTAGAGGGGCCAATTGGACTCTCCCATTTCATATATCCACTGATGCCTCCGACACCGCAATAGGAGGGGTATTAGGGAAGAAAGAAGACTAGTAGTCCTATGCCATTTATTTTGTAAGGAAGAACTTGTCCCTTGCCGAGTTGAACTACACAGTCACTGAGAAAGAGTTCTTGGTAGTTGTTCATGTTATTAACAAGTTTCATCATTACATTATAGGTTATGAAGTATTTGTACACACAGATCATTCCGCCATTAGGTTCCTCATGAAAAAACCTATAACTAATAGCCGAGTGACTAGGTGGATTTTATTATTGCAAGAATTTAATATCATTGTGCTTGACCGACCTGGAAAGGATAATGTAGTAGCTGACTTTCCTTCCCGAATAAAAAATGAGGATGATGATATCCCTGTAGATGATAGTTTCCCAGACGAGCACCTCTTTGCCCTTTCTGTCAATACCCCATGGTTTGCGGATATGGAAAACTATCTGGCCACTAGGAAATTACCGTCTCATTTGCCACCTAATGAAAAGCAGAAAATTATTACACAAAGTGTTAATTACTCTTGGGTTGGTCATGATATTTTTCGCACAGGTCCTGATTTGATTATTCGTAGATATGTCTGAGAGGATGAGATACCTGAGATACTATGAAGTTGTCATGATGGACCATGTGGTGGCCATTTCTCTGACAAACACACAACATATTACATTCAGGTTACTATTGGCCTAGATTTTTCAAAGATGTTGCCAAGTATGTGAGAAGTTGTGATAGTTTCCAAAGGATAGGAAGACCTACGTCATCTGATGAAATGCCTTTGTAGGCCCAAGTTATGATAGAACCCTTTGAAAAATGGGCCCTCGACTTTGTAGGACCAATTTCACCCATGTCCCATAAAAAGAATTATATTTTTGTTTGTATGGACTATGTCACCAAATGGGTAGAGGCAAAAGCCCTATTCAGGGCTACAGAGAAGTCTGTTGTCGAATTTATCTATGAAGACATCTTTACCTGCTTTGGTATCCCTCATGAAATTTTTACCGACCAAGGCACTCAATTTACTTCCAAGATGATGAAAAAGATAACAGAGAAATATGGGATTAAACACCGTGAATATTCTCCATACCACCCGCAAGCCAATGGTCAAGTAGAATCCACAAACAAAGTTTTGGAAGCCATATTGACCAAGACCTTTCAGTTACATCACCAGGATTGGGTTGATAGGCTCCCAGAGGCTTTGTGGGCATATCAGACTACCTGGAGAAATACCACTGGACATACCCCTTATGAGCTAGTGTACGGGAAACAAGTACTTTTACCTATAGAATTCCAATTAAGGACCTTCCATATTGCCACAGAATTAGGATTGAACCTGGATGAGGCTCAAAAGAAACGAGCCCTACAACTAAATGAGTTGGATGAAATCAGGCAAGATGCCATCCAACGGACGATATTAGTCCAAAACCAGAGGAGCAAGTGGCATGACAATTTTATTAAAAAGAAGCACCTCCAGCCTGGTGATTGGGATCTATTGTTTGATTCCCGATTCAAAACCTTCAATGGAAAACTTACAACCCATTGGTTGGGCCCTTACGAGGTAGACACTATATATGACAACGGAGCTGTAAAAATTAAAACAATTGACAATGGACAAGTCTCCTTTGTGGTAAATGGACACTGACTTAAATTTTATCATAAGCCCATTTCCAGAGAGGATTTTCTATAGGTCATGTCAGCTGACAAGGAATTGGCCTTAGTAGATGGGGAAGTCCCCCCTTGTTCTTGAAATTTTTTTTTGAATTTCTTACTGTATATATGTAAATAGTTTTTTGCATTTTGTTAATAAGGAAATTCTAGATATTTTTGTAAGTATTTATTTCACCATGAATACACAGTTTCAAGGATTCTTCTTCAAAACATTGTTATACTTGAATTTTGTGTCTGCTAAGGCATCAAATGAACATTGACTTACTGTAGTTAGCCATATTTTTGCAAGCATTCTCAATTTTTTAAGGCATTCTAAAGTAGTTGCTCTTGAAGCTCTTCACCACTGTATAAGGAAGTGATACCATAACTATCAAGCCTAGAGGTCTCCCGTACAGTTTTTCCAAGAAACCTGAGTAAGTAAGTCAAGTGTCTTTATCAAAGAGTAACAAGGAAGTCTAATTAGCGGTTAGTCATGGAAACATCACAATAACTACAAAGGAAGAAAGTAAGTTGAGCCTAGAGATACATTTATGTTCTTTCTCAATGGTACCATCCACTACACACTCAATAGCTTGATTATATCATATCTTTAGATAGGCCACGTCCACTTAAGTACCCCTTACATCGGGACAATCACTAAGTAATATAACGGAAAGTCATCCTCTAACATAAATACCATCCCAATTAAAAAGAAAAAGAAAGAAAAAGTCATTTCAGAGTTGTTCCCCCATCTTCTTGCATAAGCAATCTTATACTAAAATATTAAAGGATGGAGGGCCAGTCTTTGAGGTTTTAAGAGGCTAACCCACCAAGATATTGAACAGGTATGCTGGCAACAGGTATTGGCATGTGGCATGAATAGGTAAACCTGTCGAAGTATTGAACAGGCTTGCTGGCAGCGAGGCATTCTACCTAGCGAGGATGATAATCTGACAAAAATAAATAATAAATCTAAACTTGTCCTGATGTCCAGCATTACTTGCTGACAAACATGACATGGAGTATGTGTGGTTAAGCTAAGGTTAATGAATCTCATAAACTTTCCATTGGAAAATGACTCTAAGACTATCTTGAAACTCTCTTGCTTACCTCTTCTTATCTATATATAGGATCTTGGGGCCATTTCTAACTATCTCGTCAGACCAAGCTGTGAAATTTTATCTTTACATTTTACATACTATAAATCTTTGGCTATTAGGGGATACTAACTAGTTTCCTATACTTTTGATTGTGAGGTTTCACAATACTTAGGTGTGGGGGAGGGGTTCATGAGCTGACAAATGATCATTTCCTAGAGAAGTAGATCTTTGCAAGAATTTTTGTATTATTTTTATGATACAGGTTATTACATTGATAGTCATGTTATTTTTGAAATGATTAACTTTTGTGTGCGATAAATTACTGAACACATACTTAACAGACCACTCTTTATCGGTTTATCGTTCATTACAAGTTGCATATTGTAGGTTTGACAATACATTTTTATGCTTGCTATAACCCGTTCATTGTAGGTTTTTGACATTATATGTCATATACAAGAAGATTGAGTGAGCATGGAGCATCTTGCTTCTTCTCATTAACTATTGTGATTGTCAAAAACACTTCAAAGTTGCAGGCTATCCATTATAAGAGGTGAAAATACACTTAACACAAAGGTATCGGATGAAGTACCGTATGAGGTACCGGATGAGGTGTCGTATGAGATGTCGTTTGAAGTGTCAAATGAAGTGTCATACACACCAGTAACTGTCCTAGATTCTAGGTAACCAGAACTCAATCATTCAATTGAATTGGTTTCAGGCATTGATTAAAGATGCTTCATATGTTTATGGTCAAATGTCCAAGTCAACAAACTTGGACATTGATCTAAACACACACTACTACATTTCCCCAAATCTTGCCATCGAATTTGAATTTCCCACACATGGCAGTTCGCATGCACATGTGGGCAACGTACTCTACCATAAGAGAATCCAAAATCGGGCTAGGCAGTCTATTATCTCACTTGCCCTTGCCATTTTCTCTGCCCTGCGTTAAGGAATCGTGCCCAACCTCTGCCAATTCGTCCCCTGTTCAAATCGCACTCAGGTCGTGCCCAGTTCATGCCATCTCTTGGCATGTTCATGCCCTTGCTTGGTTAAATTTGCCTCTGTCACAATGCCCAAGAGATACGAACCCTCCTCCTATGCAGACTTGTTTTCCATTCCCGAATTTGCACAATGCAGGGAGGTGTTTTTGCGTGTAGGCTGGGGGCCATTTTTGTCTAGCTTGCAGGGCCATGATGACGGCTTCTCCATGCAATTTGTAGTTGGTTTCGATGGTAAGACAACACATGTAGGGTCTCTCACCTTTGAAGTCATAGAAGAGTCCATTGTTGGTGCAACAAAGCTCCCAAGAATGGAAGATAGATGGTTCAAAAACCACCAATTGTCACGCTCAAGTTACAAGAGGGTGTTTAAGCCCGAATTCAAGAGCATTTCAGGAGAAAAAGGGTATGCTAAGGAGTGGATAAAGGAAGAATTGGTCAATCCCCTCATCTTCATCACAAGTTTAATTACATGTGAAGGTAGATACTCTACTTTCAAACCTTGTCATTTTAGATTGTTGGCTCATTTTCTATTCAACAAACCCTTAAACTTCCCCTTCTATTTTCTCAAAATCTTGGAGAAGATGTCCTCTCAAGTGAGGAAAAATGTGACTAATCCCCACAACAGTCTCTTCCACCATCGCTTGATCAAGCTCCTTGTTCTTGCCAAGTTAGAGAAACAGGGGAAAAATTGGGATGCCTTTATCTACCAATTTGCAAACCCTCACTTGACAGTTAAGACTAGAAAAAATCCACTTACTCTAAAAACTATCTCTCCATCCAAGCCTCACTCTCCAAGAACCCCAAACTTCCTTACATAAACCCTCTCTTTGCCAAAACAATACCAAAAGCTTGTTGATATCCCTACTTCTTCATTGAGTAAAAAGACCAGGAGAAAAGACCAAAAGAAGCCCATTGTTGACCCCCCAATGCCTTCACTCTCTCTTGATCCTACACCTAAAAATCTTCAAGAAGTAATACAGCAAGACTTTCCCATCATTCCTACAAACAAGAGGGGAGCCAATTGATTTGGTAAGAGACCTTTTCGGAAGAGTACCCGGAACACAAGAACCAAGCCTTATGCAAAATCTCCACCTGCTTCGGATCCCATCCAAGTGTCCTTCGACCTTGAGAGCCCTCATAAGAAACTTAGGGAAGTCTTTGCAGATGGATTAGAGCCACTAAGGAAAACAAAATCAAAACCTACCTCACCTTACCGATCTCCCATCACTCCTACTTCACCCATGCCCATTTTAGATACTAAAACTGATAGATTGTCCACGTCCCTCAAAGGATCTAAGCCTTCCTCAGAGATCACCAATTCTGTCCCAACCATAGAGAAGCTACAAAAAGAAAACCATCATCTTCTCCAACAGTTAGAAGAGAGGAAGACAATAGATACACACCTTCATCATGACAATGCAGTCCTTCAAACAAAAGTTAACTCCCTTCAATGATTGGTCGATGAGATGACCAAATCTAACCGCAGCCTCAGAGCACAGTTGAAGCAACATAAGAGGCACAAGGCTAAGTCTACACAGCAAGAAGGAGAGGCTTCCAAAGATCATCCTCCTCAGCAAGCCTAGTCACGAGGGGTAACTTTTTGTTTGCAGTGGGACCTGCAAAATCGTAAGTGTGGGGGTAATGTTGGGCCCGAGATATGATCATTTTCATGACGGTTATTATACATTTTTTCCACATGTACATATGTGTTTTTCATCCTTTAAAGGAGATTTTTGAAGAATTTCATGATAAAATGGTATGATCGCCATAAGGTATGTGTAATACATGTTTAATGATTGAATCAAGTACAATTCATCATGTTTTATGATTTCTAAGAGATAATTCACATTTTTTGGTGTTATAGGGAAAAAACGCACTATGTTTCTAGTTCCGACACTTGATCCGACACTCGATCTAACACTCTGTCCAACACTCTATATTGCACAGAAATGGAAGGCAAGTTGGCGGTTATGGCATTGGTGGCCACTGTTAAGGGAATCGAGAACATGGGTTTTGTTTTTCCTTATCCCCTCCAACTACTGAACTCCAAACATCTCAGTTTGAGTTGTCCAAAGAGGGCGATTATTGGCTTGGTTTGTTTTATCAGTTAGGGCATCATTTATTGTAATTTTCCAAATTTAGAAGTGGTTCGACCCTCCTGTGGTCGATCACTTGGTCTGTAAGATTATAAATACTGCTAGGATGGTCATAATATTGTTAAGGAAGTAGAAGAACCATTGTATTGGAGACAAATACGTTTTTACTATGCTTTGAGTTTTTACATTGCCAGAATTATGCCAGAACTACGTTTTTGGATTTTCATGGTGTGATTTTAGAGAGTGACCATGAATTTATGGGGGGGGCACCAACAGTTTGGTAACTGTCTTCATGTCTGTTTTGCATTTCCTAATTTAAATTTCTCTTTTTATTTTTCTGTATATGCATATTTTTCTTGTGCTAACTAGTTTGTTGTAGCTTAATTGTTTGAATTGTTTTGCAGGTTAGATGTTGATACATATTAGCATGCATTGATTTTATAGACTAGGAAAAGACTTGCAAGTCTCCCTCTCTTAATACGAATCCCATATGCAGTTAGATTATACTTTCTTTTATGATTTTACAATTAAGTTTAAAATAGATTTTTAATTAGATAGAACTGAGTTTTTAATTTGGGTTTTCCTTTGACAAGGATTGATGGATGGATAGAGTTAATTTCAGTTTTTTATTATAGCTTGTTTACTTCAATTTTATATCAGATTTCATTTAATTAGTTGTTGGTGAATGTAGATTGTTAATTTACTTTCATAGTTTAATTTATGTTTTTAATTATTTCTTTATTGCAGTTTGAATGGTTAGAATAGACATAGTATAGTTTGGTTTTACACAATTTCCTTTCCTAGAATTAAAATGCAATTAAATTTCTTAGTTAATGATGCAGGAGCATCTACAATTCGCAAGCAAGCCAAACGCATGAAGAAAGAAGAGACAGTTGGACAGCGCCAGCACCTAACATTTTTGAATCAATTTGGAGATTTGTTGCGCTGCCACTTAATTGAAAGCATTCAAAACCAGGCGCACTTGTATTATGTTACAGATAGGAAGGCATTTAATACAATTAAGGCTGGTAGATAGAAAGTAGCTGTAGATTAGACAGTCACCTTTCGAGAGGGAAAACGGAGTATAGACACCCTCCCTTGTTTCATTGTATTATTCACATTCAGCATTAAGGGAGGAAGAAGAGAGCAGAGCAGAGGGAGTTGTGAAGAAAACCTCCATGTACAGTTATTGAATTAATAGGAAGAGCTTTGATTCAATCCCATGGACGTGTTTGATCTCTGTGTGTTGTTGATACTATGCTTGTGCATGTTTGCTTCTTTTTATGCTTATCTTTTATATGCTGCTTATGTGATTGCATATCAGGTTAGAAATCTGAGGGAATGAGGTTCAATTGTTTCTCTGCTTAGGCCAGGAGGTTCCTGCATCGAGTGCAGTTGAACACCTCCGCATAGAGTGCGTCGAGGAGGCTAAGTAGTTGAACCTTTGTCCTCTTTTGTCCAGAGTTGGGTTTGAGGTATTGAGCCGTGCAGGTGAGTGCCGGTCGAAATTGAGTCTCAGTAGCAAGTCTGAGAAGGGGAATGTTGAAGCCATTTCGAGCGTGGGCGCACGGGACATAGAAGACTTCATCACTTTCAGAAGTGATTGAAGATCGAGCACAAGGAGCGTGTTCGAAGAATCCTTGAAGGAGTTAGGGAACAAAGCTCAGAGGGGGCAGCCCCTTTCGTTCGCTGAAGAAATCGACTCAGCAGAGGTCGCACAGGACGAAGGTGGTGGAGCAGAGATCTCTTCGTAGAGGAAGAGGATCGGCGACTTGGATTTATCGGGAAGACTCGCGAGGTCCCGTGGATCGTCGGATCTGGAAGAAGGAGCGAGGCGGTTAACCCTCAGGCGCAGGGAGGATCATTGGTCCTCGCCCATCGGCGAATCGGGGTTGGAGAGCGCAAGGATCGCATGTACGTCAAAATCGCGAAGTGCGATCCCCCGATTTGATCTGAGCCGTCGATTGCTGGAGGGACAGATGGCATAAATCCGAAACATCGGAGTTTCGGCATTTGGGGTTTCCAACGGCAAGGGACTTGGTGTCGTGGATCCGCGATCCGCGAAATCCCGAGGTTGATGGAGCAGAGTGGGACCCCGGAGTTATAGTGGAGTCCAGGTGGCGTGTTCGCGGGAGATCGGCGTTTCGGCACTCGGGTTGTTGGGACACTAAACATTGACATCACAGGTCGCGATATCCCGATAGGGACAAGCCCAATATCCGGGACGTTGACCGTTGACCATCGGGATTCGGGGTTTCGGAGATTGATTGCCCGAGGACAGTACCGCAAGCCTTGCGATATCGCGAGACCTGAATTCCCGATACACTGAGGGGAGATAGCCGAGAAGACTGTGGGTAAAGGACTCCCGAGGGAGTTGGAAGAGCTTGGACTCTTCGGGCCGAGAGGTTGTGAAGGTCCTGGTGGTGCGACTGTGCCTGTGAGGGGGCACGTCGCAGCCAGTTAAATAATGATGATCTCGTTATGTTGTTGATGGTTTATACATGAATATGCAGGGTATTTAACATTATTTTTGTCATGGCTAAGTGTCAGGCTGCTAAATTGAAGCTTTTAAGTGACCTGAAACACTAAATTGTCAAACCAGGGTTGGTAAACTTCGAGCTGATACACAGTATGTGCAGGCAAGCGTCTAGTCTCTATCTGAATGCTATCCTAAGAAAAAAACACACACCTATTCTAAGAACTTGGATTCTAATGACTAACTTGAAACTGAGCATTTCCTATTAAGTCATAAACAGAAAAACAGACAGTCTTGTGCTCAAATGCTGGTGCTGCTATGTCTATCCAAAAGTATGGTGCCACACGATTATTTTACCTCTATGCCCAATCCT
>ML788326.1:0-15552 GCA_009831015.1 Picea engelmannii | reverse complement strand
GGTTTGATCTAATTCAAAACCGTTTGCCCAGAATTGCCCACGCAAAAACGTGTCTCTGGGAGGCAATTACGGGGTTCCATTTACACTACAGGAGCCATAGGAGAGAGCACACAGTCAATAGGGTAAACGGTGAGGGGGTTTGACAGGCTAGGCACAGGACCAAATGCTCACAGGTTTCCCCAAAACAAACAGAGGTAGCCCGAGATACAAGGCAAACATTAATGCCTATGTGTGCGAGGGTAGTGTAGTAGTTTGAGACCATGCATGACTATCATATCAGCTGTACAATCCACGGCGCCTTGGTAAAGAGTTTCATTCAAATCATAATGGTGTATATCAAAAAACATTGTAAACAAAATGTCAAATGAATAACCATTTAAAACCATGACATACATGACCAAAAGTCGATCTGAATGTTGAATAAACAATGCCATTTGCATGATTTAAAAGAAACCAATTATTTTGAATATAGCACCAAGGATTTGATCATAAAATTTATGCGTCCTATGAAACCATTGCACCAAAGTTTTAATCAAAGACACCAAAAACCATTGCATGGCGAACCTATAAATTAAAACCATATCAACAAAATGCAAAGTGAATAAAGGTTTGGTGTTTTGGACACATGTATGACCATTATTGAGTTTAGAGGTGAATTGATCACATGAACAAGAGTACTCATAATAATCCAAAGATGATTTTAACGCCATCGACATGACTTCCAATTCAAGGTTTTCACGCTTGCAGTCGTGAAAACGAAAACGAAAGGCAGGTGTGTGAATGCGCAAAATAATAGTGTCGTTTTGCTTTAAAGAATTTCGACGAGTATTGAGAGTTCAAAACCTTTGTGTGGGCAGCTTGTAAGGAAAAGATAAAAATGCAAAATGGCTACCAACATATGATAAATTGAAAGCTAAATCTGTTACAAAAGATCCACTTCCATTCGAGTCTGTATCATCATAAGTCCATAGTCTTTGTTCTCCCAACAGTGATGGGTTCGTTACAAAAATTAATGAGTATATAAAGGCCACAGGGTAAAACATCCCTATGGGAATTATCAAAAACTGTTTGGAAAAAATCTGGGAACAATCTCCCAAATCTCTATTTCTGCTTAAGGCTAACAACTTAACAAAAATATATAACAAAAACATGTTCTAAACTGCCACAGCATGTCCAATTTGCCATTGAAATTTGTATGTACCTGTAGGTGGACAAGAATAAACAAGTTTAGATAACGTTTTATTTGTAAAATTATAAAAATCTAATTTTTATGACCAGCTACAGAATCATGTTGTTGATGGTCTATACATGAATATGCAGGGTATTTAACATTATTTTTGTCATGGCTAAGTTTTCATTGGATTGTTTACTCCACACCTTTCATTTTTCCATTGAGATTAGCATTGAGATTATACCATTGGAATTGTCCTTTGTTTTCAAGTTCCATCGAGATATTATCTGACACCGAAGACATTCACACAACCACCAACATTATATTTGAATTGTCATAGGTTAAAAGAATAGTTTTCCTACTTTTATAGATATAATTTCTTTCTTTCATAGTTTAGAAAATAGTCTTATTTGTTGTTGTAGGATAGATAGACTTTGCTTTGATAGATTAGATAGTAGTTTTTTTATCATAGATTAAGAATTAGTTGTTAATAATTCTTGCTTTCAATAGAATAGATTTCCTTTCATGCATTGCATTGAGCATTTAGTCAAGTTGCCTCTTAGATTTCCTTTCACACATTAGAAATAGTTTTGCATTAAGCATTTAGTTCACTTTTCTCTAAGGCTAGATAGTTGTTCAATGAGAAGTTTTACTTGTAGTAGTTAGTTGCCTTTGCTTACTTGTCTTTTTCTTTAGTAGGTTAGTTAGATTCCTTTGCTTACTTGTCTTTTGCTTTAGTAGGTTAGTTAGGTGTCTTTGCTTGTTGTCTATTTGCTTTAATAGGTTAGATAGGTGCTTTTGCTTACTTTCTTATTTATTTTCGTTCATAGGGTAGTTGCTCATTGAATGTAGGTTGGCAAGTTAAAATAGTTTGCTTTTGTCATTTGCTTATTATGCTTAGTAGTTTGCTTTTGCTTATTGTTAAACTAGTTTTCTTTACATAGAGTTTTCATTTTCTTTCTTAGGAACTATCCATCGAACCTTCGCCCAAAAGTACTTAGGTTGCCTAGTTTAAATTTGCTTAGTAGGGTTTGCTCATTAGATAGCTTTGCTTGAGTAGATTAGCCTTAGATAGCTTCCTTCATTAGTTAGACCATACTCCTACCAGCCTTCTACCTTTGGCATATATTTTGCTACAACTCCAAGTTTATTTACCCCGGGTTGACAATTTAATTAAGGGTTTTTACTGTGTTTTTAGTGCATATACAATACCCATCAATATGTATTATCCTTGATGAGAATGGATAGATGAAGATGGATCAATGAGTTGTCATTGGTACATGATGAAGATGGATTTATGTGGTTTCCTTGATATATGATGCATAGTTTAATTTATGTAAAGATGACCATTATAGTCTTATCATGGTTGATAAGGTGCACAAATGAATGAACTCCAAAGTGGTCCCCTTATGGTGAAATCCCTCATGGGAAGATGCTTTACAGTTGAGTTATCCTAGAAGTATGGTTTGAGAACCCATACTTATATGTGGAATAATGAGATGAAGATCAATGAAGTTGTTGCTGAAACTATCCTATATGGATAATGCTTATCATGACATTTCCGGTGGTATGTGGAATGTCACTTAACTCCTCATGGTTTGAGAGTTATGACCCTACTAAGATGGAGGACCCTCATATGTTGGCTTGAAGCCCCAAAAGGTCAAATAAGTCAAGGAGCTTGCAAAGAAGAAATTATTATTTAAATGATAAAGTAAAGTAACAAAGTCAAGAAGGATTATTTAAATAATAAAGAGAAGTGAAAAAATCAAAGAAGATTATTTAAATGATAATGTGAGGTGACAAAATCAAGGAAGATTATTTAAATGATAAAGTTATGGAGAACTTTCTATTTATGGAAAGTGGTTAACCCTAGAATGAGGAAAATAGGTTAAGTGACCTACAAGTGGGTTAAGTGACCTAGAAGATGAAGAGTATAAATAAGAGGTGAGGGTCTCTTGTGAATAGTATCTCTTGTGTAGCTTTTGTGTGTATCTCTTGAGCATGATTGAAGATCTATTATGAGAGAGAGAGAGAGAGTATGGAGGATCTCATGGATGAATCAAAGTTTCGGCAATGTCTAAGATCATGACGGAAAAATCCTCAGAAGTTCAGAAACCCTAGTTTTTGAGGTGTACGCGGGCTACAGTGAGCCAAGATGCATACATACACTGGTTGTATGAAGATAGGGCGTGTACAGTGGATGAAATCATGGAGTTTGGTGGTTGAGTTGATTACTAGCTCTTGAATACTGAAGCAGGTTCCAGATCTGCATTCTATGGGCTCAGATCTGCCATAGAAATTCTAGTATGGTTGTAGTCTTGTCTTGATGGATATTCTTATTTGTTATATGGTGAATTCTTATGGAATTCTTATTATGGTTGTTGTGATGGTTGATGGAGTGAGAAACACTCTTATGATTCAATGTTGATATGATTTCTATAGTATATTGGTTGATTATACATGATTGAGTAGCATTCATATTATATGGTTGAGAAGCATGAGTAGGTTGTTGGAGAGCTTGGATGTGTTGTGACTGACTGTGGGTCAGATTGAACAGTGAGAGATAGAAGAGAATATGATTGCAGTTTGCAGAGAATCTGAGTATGTGACGAAAAAAGAAAACCCTAAATTGCTCAGAAGTATACACAGGTTGTAGTATAGACTGACCGTGTACATACGTGGGTTGTACTACTGGTAGGGCGCGTACATACGCATGTTGCACTACTGACAGGTCACATACCTGTGATAGATTGATATATGTTGAGGATTGTTGCCTCGTCTTAGTTGGTGTTGAGGGTGTAAGATGAGTCTTGCATTATAGAGCTGGTTCTCTTGTAGAGGTGTACTCTATTCAATTGTTGTTGAAAAACCCCAAGGATTGTAGTTCGTAATAAAAAGAAAATTGTACATACATCTTGTGTTCCTTGTGGTGATGATTTGTTGATGACATATTGCTGATATATGTCGTTGATATGTGTTCACATTTAACTAGTTATAAATGATAGCAATGAGTAATGTGTTAATGGTGATTGTTAACTAATGAGTTTTGTGTAAGAAGGAAGTTTTGGGAAAAAGAGCCCTACACTGTTCACCCCCCCCCCCCTCTCAATGTAGTCAGTGTGTCCAACAATTGATATCAAAGAAGGTCTTCACTATAAGCCTTAACAAGCTTGCAGGAGATCCATGGACACACAGATGGTTGATGAAGTTCCAATCCTTGATGAGGAAAACTATTCTACTTGGAGAATAGATATGAGAGTACATTTGAAGGAAATGGGAATAGATATTTGGAAGGCAGCCATTGGTGGATCAGTTTCATTGAAGAACAAGTCAAAGTTTGCAACTCAAAGGGAAGGAAAGAAGAATGATGCATTGGCTCTCAAGACCATTCTTAGTGGACTCTCAAGCCCTATCAAAGAGAGCATGGGACAATGCACTTCCGCCAAGGATCTATGGCTAAAGCTAGAGGAGACATATCAAAGCAAGAAGGAGAAGGAAGATATTGAAGACCACTCCATCAATATCATTAAAGGTAAAGAATCTCCAAAAACTCTTGAATGCATTATTTCTAAATGTGAGCTTGAAAACATTTCAAATGAAGACAAAGAATCAAGTGGTGATAACACAAAGGAAGATCAGAATCATGTGTTGATGTTGGAAAAAAGGAAGATCTTGAAGATATTTCAAATGAAGGTAAAGAATCCTCAAAAACCCTTGATTACAATGATGATGTTGAATTTTTCTCTACAAGTGAAGAAGAAAATCTAGAAATAGTTGTGTAGAGATTGATGGTAGTTATCCCATGGAAAGAATAAAAGATCTATTCGAACTTAAAAATAAGGTTGAATATGGCTTATATGAATATAGCAATGACCATTATTATATAGACTATAACTATCTTTCGGATAACACTAAGAAGTTTCTTAAGAAGTGTCAAAGGAACATCTTGAAGTTAAGGGAGATGCTCAAGGAACAAGAAGAGAGTAAAAAGAATCAATTAGAAGAAAAGGAAGAAGAGATCACAAGACTAAAGAATGAAAAAGAAGATAAGAAGGTAGATGATGAAATTAGCAAAAGTCTTGAAACTATTATCCATCTCAAGACCCAAATTGAAGAAGCCAAAAGGGTAGAGGACCTATTGAAGAATCAAATAAATGAAAAGGAAGAGTCATATCATAAGTTAGAAGATGAAGTTGTTGATCTTAGAAAGAAAGTAGAGAAGTCAAACAAATTCTTGAATAGCTCACAAATCTTGAATGAGATCTTGGAAAGTCAAAGATCACCAAACGATAAATCAGGTCTTGGATACAAGAAAGAATCTACACATGTTGAAGCAAGCACCTCAAAGAAGCATGAGGTAAGTCCCTCAAAGGATGAAGACAATGTTGCAAATCTGCCATCTACATGAGGCAAAGAAAATTTCAAAAGAACAAAGAAAGGACAACATCAAGAAGCTATCTTTGGGACACCAAAGCAAAGGTATGAAAGTATTTTTCATGGGCATTGTTATTCATGTAATGAATATGGTCACAAATATTTTGAATGTAGAGCTTATGAAAGGAGATATAATGGAATATTTATAACACCGTAAGGTGTTGGAGATGTGATCAAGTAGGACACATTGATGTTCACTGTAACGCCATGAGATGCTATCGTTGTCATGGATTTGGCCATAAATCTCAGGATTGTTGGAACACAAGAAGAAAGTCCATGATGAGGACTTCATATAGCATGACTAGAAGAAGGAATGAAGTAATAAAGGGAGACATATTTGAAAAGATGGAAGCTCAGAGCTCAAGTTCTGAGAAGAAGGGACATCTTCATAAGTGGGTGAAGAAGACTGAGCAACCAGAATAGAATGGAATACTGAAGGGAAGCTCTAGTATGTCATCTAATGAAGCATACGCGGGTGACAGTGGTATCATTCGTGTACATATGCAGGTTGACCTTGAATAGGTCATGTACATACGCGAGCTATTTTGCAGCAGGCCGTGTATATGTGGTAAATCCTTGGGAAAAAGGCAATGCACACGGGTTGCAGCTTGAAATGATGGTTTAACTCTTTGTTGCAGGGTCTGACATGGTTTTTTGCATGGTTTGACATGGTTTGTTGCAGGTTCTGACACTGTTTGCTGCAGGTTTTCATGATTCTATATTGGATTATGTAAAGTGATGATAAAAAATAATGAAAGGCCATCTTGGATACATGGCACTAACCCATGAGTGTGGATTGAGGTGTTTTTTGTTGAAGAACAATGTTGGTTATTGCAATGAAGTTATGGCACCTTGGTTATGTGATATATCATGATGATGCTAGCTAGAGATGTCATTGATTTATTGAAGCATACTACTAGTACATGTATTATTGGATGCTTGGTATTTGTTGTAGTGAATGGATGATTGAGGATGATCTATTGGGGTACATGGCTAATACATAGTTGAGTTTCATTGATATATCTTGTGATGTATTATTGGAAGATTACTTGTTGGATATATTGATGCATACATTTGGCACATGGATGGGCTACATATTGGGACATGTAGTTGGTGAGTTGATGAGGTGATACATGTTGGTGTACATGTTTGGTACACTCATAGATGGTATGTGTTTGGATGATGAGTACTTGGCTAAAAGTACATCATTGGTATTACTTGATTAGCATATACTTTGGTACATGAGACATTTGATGATTGTGGCACTTGGTAGAAACATATCATGAGTGATATGACAATTGTTTGGCATATTGGTAGATGCAAATGGTTTACATATTGGTAGATGCACATGTTGGCATGTTGATAGAGACATACGGTTGATACATTCCATGGATGATATCTTTTGGCACATTGTATGATGTTGGTGTACATGGTTAATGTACATGGGCGTTGTGCATGGTGGGAACACATTTTGGTATAGGATGTACTTGGTTGATATTTTGCTCATGATTCTCTATTTCATTGTTGACATATATTTTGCTTCATGATGTTTGGTATGGCATGATTTTGATGCATGAACAGGTCCAAGGATCGTCATATGGTAGCATATTGTCCATATTGCAGAGAATATAGGGGGATTCATTCTTCTTCCCATGATTCTAGGAGGAGATATTTATCAGATGCATACTAGGAAAGAACCTTATATTTGAAGAAAGAGCACAGAGGCATAATTCCAGGGGGAGCGATGGTCATAGGGGGAGTATGAGCGATGTATTTTCAGCATTACATCAGAGTGATATCCCTTTTTAAAAAGGGGAGAGATGATTCAGAGGAATATCAAAGGAATTCAGACAAGTGGAGTAGCCCCAAGGAGAGTTCAAGCAAGGGGAGCAGCCCCAAGAAGAGGAGAATGACCCTTTTCCATTGATGTCAAAGGGGGAGAGATAGTCACATTGATGTGATTGATGTTTATTGATGGGGAGAGATAGTCTCATTGATATTATTGATCACTATTGATGTAGATCATACCTTGTCTACATGTTGACATCAATGATTGGTGTTGACATCATTGTTGGTATTGCCATTAATGCCAAAAGGGGAGATTGTTGGATCATGTTGTCATTGATGCCAATGGTTTGATTGATTGATGTCAAGTGATTGATTGAAGTCATTGATTGAAGTCATTGATTGATGTCAAGTGATTGGTTGATGCCAAAGGATCGATTGATTGATGATTGATGTCAAATGTAATATGTATTATCCTTGATGAGAATGGATAGATGAAGATGGATCAATGAGTTGTCATTGATACATGATGAACATGGATGGATGTGGTTTCCTTGATATATAATGCATAGTTTAATTGATGTAAAGATGATCATTATAGTCTTATCATGGTTGTTAAGGTGCACAAATGGATGAACTCCAAAGTGGTCCCCTTATGGTGAAAGCCCTCACGAGAAGACGCTTTACGGTTGAGTTATCTTAGAAGTATGGTTGGAGAACCCATGATTCTATGTGGAATAATGAGATGAATATCAGTGAAGTTGCTGGTGAAACTATCCTAGATGGATAATGCTTGTCATTCCATTTTCGGTGGTATGTGGAATGTCACATAACTCCTCATGGTTTTTCGAGTTATGACCCTACAAAGATGGAGAACCCTCATATGTTGGCTTGAAGCCCCAAAAGTTCAAAGAAGTCAAGGAGCTTGCAAAGAAGAAATTGTTCTTTAAATGATAAAGTAAAGTGACAAAGTCAAGAAGGATTATTTAAATAATAAAGAGAAGTGAAAAAATCAAAGAAGATTATTTAAATGATAAAGTGAGGTGAAAAAATCGAGGAGGATTATTTAAATGATAAAGTTATGGAGAAATTTCTATTTATGGAAAGTGGTTAACCCTAGAATGAGGAAAATGGGTTAAGTGACCTAGAAGTGGGTTAAGTGACCTAGAAGATGAAGAGTATAAATAAGAGGCAAGGGTCTCTTGTGAATAGTATCTCTTGTGTATATTTTGTGTGTATCTCTTGAGCATGATTGAAGATATATTTTGAGAGAGAGAGAGAGAGAGTATGGAGGATCTCATGGACACATCAAAGTTTTGGAAATGTTTGAGATCATGACGGAAAAAGTCTTAGAATTTCAAAAACCCTAGTTTCTAAGGTGTATGCTGGCTACAGTGAGCCAGGGCACATACATACACGGGTTGTATGAAGACAGGGTGCGTACAGTGGATGAAATCATGGAGATTGGTGGTTGAGATGATGGTTGGCTCTTGAATACTAAAACAGGTTCCAGATCTTCATTCTATGGGCTCAGATCTTCCATAGAAACTTTGGTATGGTTGTATAGTTGTCTTGATGGATATTCTTGTTTGTTATATGGTGAATGCTTAAGGAATTCTTGGTATGGCTGTTGTGATGTGGTTTGTGATGGTTGATGGAGTGTGCAACACTCTTATGATTCAATGTTGATATGATTGCTATAGTATACTGGTTGATTATACATGATTGAGTAGCATTCATATTGTATGGTTGAGAAGCATGAGTAGGCTATTGGAGAGCTTGGATGTGTTGTGACTAACTGTGGATCAGATTGGACAATGAGAGACAGAAGAGAATATGATTGCAGGTTGCAGAGAATCTAAGTATGTGATGAAAAAGGAAAACCCTAAATTTCTCAAAAGTATACGTAGGCTGTAGTATAGACTGATCGTGTACATACGTGGGTTGTACTACTGGTAGGGAACATACATACATGTGTTGCACTACCGACAGGTCGCGTACCTGTGACAGATTGATATATGTTGAGGATTGTTGCCTCATCTCAGTTGGTGCTGAGGGTGTCAGCTGAGTCTTGAATTATAGATTAGGTGCTCTTGTAGAGTTGTACTCTATTCAGTTGTTACTGAAAAACCCCAAGGATTGTAGTCCGTAATAAAAATAAAATTGTACATACATCTTGTGTTCTTTGTGTTCCTTGTGGTGATGATTTGTTGATGATATATTGTTGATATATGTTGTTGATATGTATTCACATTTAACTGGTTATAAATGACAGCAATGAGTAATGTGTTAATGGTGATTTCTAACTAATGAGTTTTTTGTAAGAGGGAAGTTTTGGGAAAGAGAGACCTACATTGTTCACCCCCCCCCCCTCTCAATGTAGTCGGTGTGTCCAAAGGTAACCATTTTTCATTTGGAGGTGTACCATCATGTCACCAAGCGATCTTGTCATGAATTAATCTTCAAGTTGCTAAATTTGATATGTGTTGGAGGTTCTTGCTTGGTCGTTGACCAAAGGTTTGGACATAGATCCATGAATTAGTTGTCTAGTATGTGGACCATTTGAAGAACATGAAAGTATAACAACATCATCCCCGACATAACCCAGATGACTCAATTTGTTAATAAGAAGCGCAACCATTCAGAACATCGAAGCGCTATGAGATTTCTGAAGATGGTCACTACCATATTTCTGAAGATGACCGCTATCATATTTCTGGATTAAAAAAAACATAATAATATATATACTTTTGCGAGTATTTAGGAAAACACAAAATCTATTCTAGGCAAACATCAAAACATGGGAAAACAATGAAATTAATTACCACATGTCTCATGAAGCTTGTAAAGAGTGAAAGTGGATAATATGGGTGATATATGGCAATGTGAATGATAAGTGCATGAAGGAATATGCGATATTAAATAATAATAGGCTAAATGTTCATTGAAAACTTGTCGAAATTGAGGCTCAACAACTATGGTATGCAAGCCCGGCCCCAAGACTAAAAACATTAATATATTCATCGATATATAGTAGCATATTAGAGGGAGGGGACTATGTATCATTATCATGTTCAACCATGGATGATGCATAAGGATAGACATTTATGTAAGATAGTGTCACAGACAATGTCATTTCCAAAGATAAGAAAAGGGGGGGAAATGGAAGTAGACTTAAGTACTTCATAGATATTGCCATCCTTGAGGAGCTTAAAAGTATTACACCCAATATCATACAATGCTTGGAGTAAATGATGGTAGGGAATTCTCAATAACAAGTTTGAACAATTAAGAGGGGAGACAACATAATGGATGATTTCACAAAAAGCACCAATGGAAAAGGTAACAATGCATTGTTGAAAACGTAATAGTGCATTGTTGATTAACCAACAAGAAATGGTTTCCTTTCTGGACCAACCCATATGATAAGGGGATGGATTCACAGTAGTGGGTAGCTACAATTGTTTGAAAAGATAATGGATACGAGGTTCATTTGGATTCCATTATCAAGAATGAGAGTAGCTAGATGATCCTTTACTTGACAATTATGTAAAAATAGGAGGCCATCATCGGACTGGGTTGGATCTCTAGCCATGAGAAGTAGTGAGGGATCTATAGAGGTAGGATCGTCTAGCAAAATGACCTTTGGTGTTGTATGCTATTGAGTAGAGGCAAGGGAGTGCATAGTAAGAATAGATTGCACATCGATAAAGAGGGTTTTGGTAGCACCCTGGTGTTGGAGAGTTCTACACTTGGTAGTAGAATTGGTATGCATCTTGCGATAGGAATACCAATAACTAGGACGTGATGGATAGGGCAATGCCATAAGAGGCAGCATTGAGGTTTGAGTGGATGGGGTTGATGTGGGATACAATTAAGCTATGAGGTTCTATGGAATAAGGGTGTTTATCATATTTTCTTTAAATATCTAGGGCACAAAGGAATGCTTGGTCAAGAGTGATATTATCAAATAATGCCATTTCATTTCTAAAAGTAGTTAATAAAAAAGACCAAAATGTAATCCTCTTCATGACAAAAGATTTGAAGTTGCATCCATAGCTAGGTGAATATTTTAATATATCGTCAAATGGTTTTATTGGGAGCTTGTTGAAGTTGTACTCAATGTCCCAAAATATTTTGTAGGTATCCAAGGGGGTGAAAACACCTACACGATGCTTGATAAAATGCATCCCAAGTGGAAATATAAATAGAAGTGGAGGTCCTTTCCTATGATATGTTGATTTCAACATACAGTTGTGGAGATTCAACATGGGATTGCCACTAGGCTAGGGACACATCATCCAATTGATACTCAACGATTTGTTTCTTGTGTTCTTCAGGCATATCTAGACAAGTCTTGAAATAGGCTTGCAGGCTAGAAATCCAAGCATCCAACACTTCACCTTGCAGCTAGCCACTATACTCGGGTAGAGTGATGTGAGTGTCTAGCTTGAGCATTGAAGTAGATGTCTTAGATTGTCTATGTAGAGATCCAATGAGTGCAAGTGTTAGATATTAAATTGAGTTGGACTGAGTAAAATCAACATCTTTGGAGGTAGGCTTTTTGCAAGGAGGCATCATGTGCACAAAGATCTAAGAAAAATAATGTGTTTGGCTAGGTTGAGAAGGAAAACCTCTAAAACCTAGAACAAGACAACTACTATGTGATCTAGGTGGTTATTGAACCAAAAGAATTGAATCACTTTTCAGTGAGCATTGTTGTAATGAAACTAATCCTAAAAAAGAATGTGGAATGTATGAACAAACTTACAATGTATTCCAAGTGGTAATTGAGCCAAAAGAACTAAATCACTTACCAATGAGCATTGTTGTGAGGAAACAAATTCCAAAAAAAACTACAAAAGCTAGGAACCAATTACTCTAATACCAAATAATGTAAAACAAAACTTACTAAAACAAAATTATATAAAAGAGAAAGAAGAGAAAAAAAAAAAACATCCTTGAAATAGATGTCCTCAAGGTAGATCATGGTGTAGTTAGCTATTGTATGAATTTATTAACCAAAAACATATACAACTCAGGGCACTTCCAAAAATTTGAAACCACAATATGATACATATTTGAATTATGGAACATAATGACGCTTTAAAAGCCACACCATACACCTAGAATGTGTTATGTGATCGTGAAACTTAAATAATGTTCAACATATAAATTGGCCATGGATACATTTTCATGATAAGAGAAGCAATCACAATTAATGAAATTATACCTCTGACTATTTCTCTATTTTATTAGTCCAAGGACAATTCGTAGATGGAATATAAATCCAAATTTTATCCATTTGAACATTATGCAACATAGATCAATGTAGCATTGCATAGCTTGTCAAATAGGATATGGATTTACACAAAGTGCACAAATAAAGATCGTTATTGGTTGGCGGACTGCAGAAATAGAGATTCCTTGAAGTGCCACTACATTTGGTTATTTAATTTGTCAGACGTATATATGTGTGTGGGGTGTATCCTTTTAATGCAATTTTGTTTTTTTAAATGCATATATGTCAAAAATCCTGATGTCAGCATAAGGGCACTGACAAAAGCTTCTTTGGTATTAATATTTTATGTCAGCTTAAGGGCAAAGGCTTTTTTGGTATTAATATTTATTAATATTTTATAGAGAAATTTAGTTTTGGTATTTTTCACCCAGCTATATAAATATTGATGAAATCATACCACTCAAATCTGCAGTTCTAACAATTTTTCATCTATAATAACTTAAAAATAAACAAAAAATATTTCAAATCATATAAATATTAACAAAATCATGCCATTCAAATCTGCAGATCTAACCATTTCTCACCAATTATGACTTAAAAACAAACAGAAAATATTCTAGGAAAAAAGTTAAAACTTTTAAACTACTAATTGATTATATCATTCTTCTTATTTTTAAGTATTCAATTTTATATTTAAAACTTATTTTTAAATTCAAAATCACTTTTCATAATCACCAATCAAGTATAATATTATCGGTAAGACATTTAATGCACTGTAGATTGTCAGGCAGCAAAAATATATGTGGCAGCCAGGTAAGTGGAATTTCACAGTAGCAACTATTGATATGAAGATGATGGTAATGGTTAACGTTGCCAGAATTGGTTTATGGGACATAAAATATAAATTATATATATAATTTTATATTTTATATATAATTTATTTTATGTAGTAATATAATATAAAGTTAGTTTTTTTTTTTTTTAAAGGTAACAATGCATATAATTTTTTTTATAATATATATTTGAAATGTTATAAAGTAACATAATTTTTTTTAATTCTTATTAAATTATTTTGGTTGTTTTTTTATATTTAAATATCATATAAGATTAATTCTTTTTTATTTATTTTTTAAAATTGTAATGATATATAGAAATTTTAGACACCAATGCTAAGAAGATGTATATAAAAATTTGCTATTTTGCACCTATTAATTCTACTTTTTATAAGAACAACAATCCACATAACAATTGTCCCTATAATAATTTAGAACAAGATATTTATAGTTTGAAAAATGAAGGCAATATCCTCTTGCTATGAGACTTTAATGCTAGGACTACAACTAAACAAGTTACTATTTTAAGTACTGATTCCAACCATAATCTTTTATGGCTAGATGAGGACCTTGTTTTATCTAATAGCTACAAAAGAAGCTCTGAAGACCTAATTGAGAATTTGTTTGGTACTAAGTTGGTCAAGCTCTGCAACTCTCAAGACCTAATAGTTTTCAATGGAGTAATGAAGTAGTCAAACTCCAACGAGATGACTTGTATTCATGAGATAGATAGTAGTGTCATAGATTATGTGATATATGATATCCCTATTTCCAACCAAATAGCAACTTTTAACCCTTTAAATGACCATGAAGCTGACTTTGATCATAAACCTTTAACCTTAACTCTAAACTTTTCCATGAACATGAGCGCCATTGAAGAGAATTTTGATAATCAAAGATAATTGTGCTTTGACAAAAGTAAAGTTGACATTTTCTTAAAGGATTTACATAGTAAATTACATCTCCTAACTTATAAGGACAACATTGAAGTACTCTATCATAATTTTACAACTACCCTTTCCACTTCTATTAACAAGTTCTCTTTCGAGGTGTTCTATAAAAAGAATAATAGAACGACCAACCCTTGGTATGATAAAGAATGTAAAATTGCTAGGAAATCCATTAGGGATGTTTCTTATGAGTCCTTAAAACTCGATAAGATCAATACGTACAAATACTCAATTAAAAGGAAACAAAGGTACTATGCCAATAAAAGGTAAGAGCAGCTTTCACAACTATTTAAGATGGATCCTAAGAAGTTCTGCAGCCAAATTATAAACCGCAATACTAAAGAAAATAATATGATTCCCTTAAGGGACTGGAATTCCTACCTTAAAAGTCTTTACGAGTTCCCTAATGCCAAGGACACCATACCTATTGTCCCTACAGAGGATGCAAATTTTTCTTTAGATGACATAGAATTCAGGGTCAAGCGACTTGCAAATGGGAAAGCTAAGGACATTGAAGGCTACCAAGATGAAATTTTTAAAATCGGAGGGCCTATCCTTATCCCTCACATACACAAGCTCTTCAATTTAGCAGTCAAGCAAGGATTCCCTAAACCCTAGAGGTAGAGCCTCATTATTCCTATTTTTAAAAATGGGGATAGAAACATTCTCTCTAATTATAGGACCATTATTATTAGCCTAATTTTAGCCAAGCTTTCTGGAATTATTTTGGAAAAGAAGCTTAGTCTTTGGAGAGAAAGTCACAGTAAAAGAGCTAAAGGGAAGGCTGGGTTTAGGAGATATCATTCAATTGTGGACCATCTTGTTACCTTTAGGATCATTGTAGAGGAGTTCCACAATACTAAAACCAATCTTTTTTGTTGTTTTGTTGACTTTAGAAAATCTTTTGACATGGTTCCTAAGAAAAAACTTTGGAATATGTTTGAAGAGATAAAAGTGCCTCTTGAGTTGAGGGTTGTTGCAATAAGGGTGTATGAGAATGTTATTGCTAAGTTTAAAAACATTGAGGGTTGGTCGAAAGAGATTAACTGCAATATTGGAGTTAAACACGGTTGTCCCTTGTCCCCTACCCTTTTTGGCATATACATTGACAAGTTAGAAGATTGTTTGGAAAAAGCA
>ML788325.1:498990-514657 GCA_009831015.1 Picea engelmannii | reverse complement strand
GAATTATAGTACACTCATCACTTCACTTTATTATTTACCTTCTAAAATCTCTTAAACCACTTTGACTACTTTGACCTTTTGGGGCTTCTAGATGACATAAGAGGGTCCTCCAACTTCGTAAGGCCATAACTCTCAAACCGTGAAGAGTTATGTGATGTTACACATACCACTAGAAATGGAATGACATGTAACATCCATATAGAATAGTATTACCTGAAAATATATCAAAACTCATACCATTATCCATCAAACAAACTTGGGTCCATTACCCAACCCTGGGTTCTCCAACTTCTCATGGCCATAAATCTCTAACTGTGAGGAGTTATGTGATGTTCCAAATACCACTGGAAATGGTATGACAAGAATTATCCATCTAGGATAGTTTCACTGTCAAATTCACTGAACTTCATCTCATTATTCCACAAATAATCATGGGTTCTCTAACCATACTTCTAGGATAACTCAATCCACAAAGGGTCTTCACGTGAGGGCTTTCACCATAAGGGGACCACTTTGGAGTTCATCCATATGTACTTATTATCAACCATGGCAAGAAAATAATGAGTCATATTTACATCAAACAAAATTGGCTCCATTACCCAAACCTTTGTGCTACCAGGATTTCTTCAAGGGTTGACATCAATGACAACCAACCTTAATCAACAATCTCCCCCTTTGGCATTGATGGAAACACTCTGATGCAATACTGAAATCATTTCATGAAATATTGAAGTCATATCACTCATTCTCCCCCTGGAACCATGCCTCTATCCTCTACATCTATGTGACCATTGCTCCCCTTGGAATCATGCCTCTATTCTCTGCATCTGATAAATCTTTCACCCTTTGTCACCAATGGAAAATGTATCTTTCCATCTGGGGCTACTACCCCTGACTGAACTATCCTCTTATGGTACTTCTTTGTGTACATCTAAGACATATAAGACAAGCATTCAAAAAACATTCATTTTGGAGTAGAAATAACTCCAAGTCTCTGACGAAGATATTCAAAGGCTTCCCGTGGAAGTGGTTTTGTAAAGATGTCTGCCACTTGTTCTTTTGTGCCCACATACTCAAATCTGATGTTCTTTTATGCAACCTGGTGCTATAGAAAGTGATACTTTATTGGAATGTGCTTCATCTTGGAGTGCATCATCGGGTTCTTTGAGATACTTATAGTGCTTTTATTGTCACAATAGATTGGAATGGGCTCATCATACTCAACCTGTATATCTGTCAGAGTTTGTTTCATCCAAAGAACTTGTGTACAACATGATGTTGCTGCAATATACTATGCCTCGGCTGTAGATAAGGACATTCATGATTGTTTCTTGCTTAGCCATGATACTAAACACTCACCCAAGTAGAATGTTGCTCCATTGGTGCTTCATCCATCATCAATACAACCTGCCCAATATGAATTTGTGTAGGCAAAAAGTGATAGATCCTTTCCTTTTGAATACCATAATCCAAACTCTTATATTCCTTTGAGATATCTAAAAATCCTTTTTACTGCTAATACATGTGATTCCTTTGGTGCTGCTTGAAATCATGCCACTTTTCCGACTACCTACATTACATCTGGTCTAGATGTTGTCACATATAGTAGGCTGCCAATCATTGAACTGTATTGCCTCTGATCTATAGACTTTGAATCATCATCTTTTCTCAACTTGCAACTGGTTTGCATGGGAGTGATAACTGGTTTGCAATCTTCCATTCCAAACCTCTTTAGCATTTCTCTGATATACTTGGTTTGAGAAATAAAAATTCCTTGGTTTCTTTTATGTATCTGAAGTCCCATAAAGAAGGACAGTTCTCCAAGTAACGACATTTCAAATTCATTATGCATATCTTTTGCAAATTTCTGGCTTAACCTGTCATCATCACTACCAAAAATAATATCATTAACATAAACTTCAATTAATAAATATTACCTTGACTTACCTTGATGTAGAGGTTGTTGTCTGCACTTATTTTTCTAAACCTTTCTTACTGCAGATACTTATCCAGTCTAGAGTACCATGCTTTGAGAGCCTGTTTTAGACCATACAGGGCCTTCTTTAGTTTACACACATGATCTGCGTTCTCTGACAACTGAAATCATTTTGGTTGTTCAATGTAGACTTCTTCTTCAAGTTCCCCATTCAAAAAATATGATTTGATGTCCATTTGATACATTTTAATATTTTTGGAGCATGCATAAGCTAAAATAAAATGGATTTCTTCCATTCTGGCAACTGGGGAAAATGTCTCTTCAAATTCGATTCCTTCAACCTGTGCATATCCTTTACATACCAATCTAACTTTGTTCCTTGTAACTTGTCCATCTTCATTCAATTTATTGTTGAAGACCCACTTTGTGTCGATCACATTCTTATTCTTTGGTCTTGGAACCAGTTCCCAAGTGTCATTTTTCTCTATTTGATGCAATTCTTCTTCCATGGCCTTTTTCCAAAATTCATCCTTGTTGGATTCTTAAAAACATTTTGGTTCAATTGTAGATGAGAGTGCTAGATGTGTTTTTTATGATGAACATATTCTTCTTCTAGTCTCAACTCTTGCATCTTTGTTTATGATAATATGTTATGAAGGATGATTCTTCTGTACTCGACTATTGGGTGTCTTTGGAGGCACTTGTTGAACTTCCTCTTCTGCTTCTATCAGATTCTCTTCATATTCCTTTTCTACTTATTTTTCATCTTTTGTTTCTTCTTCTAAGGGTTGTTTCATTGATTTATTTTCTTCTTCCTTTGATTATGTTCTTCCTGTTTCATCAATTGTTACGTTGATTCTTTCTACAACTTTGTTCAATTTTAGATTGTAACACTTGCATGCTTTCATTGTACTTGAGTAACCAACAAGTACTCCTTTGTCCACACGAGACTCGAACTTTCCCATTCCACCATCTTCTTTTTTGATATAGCATTTGATTCCAAAAACTGTGAAGTGCTTTACATTTGTTGGTCTTCCTTTCCATAGCTCATAGGGAGTTTTGTCAGTGTTGTTTCTGAGCATTACTCTATTTTGAATGTGAGCTACTGTATGCACTGCCTGTGTCAAAATATATCTGTCAATTTGGAATCCATTAGCATTGTTCAAGACATTTCCTATGTAATTATAATCCATTATGATAATGTTCCTTTTTCTTTGAACCACTCTCTAAACCAATCTATGAATCCATGCTCTCGTCCACTATCATATATCTGTCCAAACCTGCTAAGTGTTCTTATGAATCCATCTCTATCCATACTGTCCAAGACTCTACTTGCAAAAATGTCCATAATGTTGACCCATTTATCAATATACTATCATGAAGTCTTGATTAATCTATCAAATTGTACTTTTGATAACTGATTTCTTTGAATCTGTCTTCTCAAACTCTGCAAGATGCTCGAAGGATGGTTCTTTGGTCTGTTACAGCTATCGCATAGACTCCCCCTATCTAATATTAATATTACTTGGGAGTCTCTAAGCCTGATGGCTTAGAACAATTCCATCAGAGCTCATCATCATATTCATTGGTAGATTCATTATCTCTCTGAGCTTTGGCTTCTTTCTTTCTATTTGTGGATTCATCTTTCACTACAATGCCTAAAAGTACAATCTCTTGAACCTGTTGCTTATTTACATGTCCTTCCTTTCTTTCAGTTATTTTCCAAACCTTTTTGTATCTGAAATCTTTCCTTTTCTCTATACATTTTCCTTCATCTCGTTTTATTTTCAATCTTGCGATCTCTGGTACTTGGTGTTTGTTCGCCTGTTCTTCTTATTTTCTTATCCATACTTTCTTATATATGATATCAGTATTCTCTTTCATGGAAGTATCGATCACGCTTCTACAATCACTGGCTATGTGTCTATAGTTATGACATTTGTAACACTCAATGTTACATGAGACCACATAGGCACTTCTTGCTTGAACATTTCTTTTATAATCCCTGCAATCTGCAACCTTATGTCCAAAGTTAGTACAATAAAAACAATTACCATAAAATAAATTTGCATACCTCAAAGTGAATGATCTTCTTTATCATGTATTCCTTCTGAATTTTTTCTTTGACTGATCATGATCATGATTGAAGCTTCTTTGTGGCTTGAACATGGATGCTATTCTTGAAGATGTATCTTCAATAGTTTTATTAGATTCTGGTTGAACATGATTCCTTCCTTTGAGTACTTATGCATAACTCTTTCTATTTTCTTCATTCTTCTTTTCTATCAACGTAGAGTACTTCTCTTCATTCTCTACAACCAATGTGGATGTTTTTGTCTCTTCAACGTTCTTGTTGAGCTTGACGATTTTGACTCTTAGTGTGACAACTTCTTCTTCAAGATTCTCAACCTCTTCTTCTTTCTTCATTATCTGAGACTTCATGACCTCTTCTATTCTCTTTACTTCTTCAAGTTGGATTTTCAATGTAATTATTTCTTCTTCCAGTCTTCTTTCTTCTTGACCAAACTCTTCCTCAAGTTGGTTTAAGTCATTGGTTCTTTCCTTGAGATGATCCATCAGTATATTTTTTCTCATTTTTGCTTCTTCCTTTTGTGCTACTATGTTGTCTTCTAAATGTTTTTTTTGATATTCTAGAGTTTCTTTAATTTTTCTAGCCTCTTCTAGTTGAGATCTTAAATTCTTGATGACCTGCTGATCTTTTTCGGAACCTTGAACACTTTCCTTTTGCTTCATCAATTATTTCTTGGATGACTTGTTTTCTTCTCTTTATTTCCTTAGATAGTTAATTGCACTGATCAATTTTTCTCTGTAATCAACTTTTTCTTCTTCATACTCTTCCTCTTCTGAATCTATCTGACATGATGAGCATATTTCTTCTTATTTTGTATCTGCATCTTCTTTGGCATTTTCAAAATTTGCGATGGGTGAAGAATATATGTCATGTAACTTATCCCAAAGTACTTTGGCTTATGAAAATTTACCAAGATTTTCTCTTACCATATTAGGTAATCCTTCCCAGATGAAATCCATTGCTATTTTGTTATTCTTCTTCAATTCCTTCTTGGTTGCAGTCTTTTCCCTTTTTGAACTATCATATCCTGTAACAACTGATAGCCAAATATAATGTCCCTGTGCCTGTAAAAATACTTTTGTCCTTCTGCTCCACATCTCATACTTAAAACCATTTTGACCATTAAACATTGGTACTCCATTCTTAGAATAATCCATGATCCCCTTCCAGTGGTTAAACTATTTCCTGAAGGAACCTCACTCTGATGCCAATTGTTGGATTACTGAGAGGGGGGGTGAATCAGTAATAGCGTAATTATAATCCTTTTTCTCCAAATAATTCAAGTGTTATATCAATGTAGAATTATTATCCAATAATGAGCAATAAGAAATGAACAATCACACACATACATAGTATACCAATGTTTTACGTGGAAACCCAAATCGGGAGAAAACCACGAAATGATTTTTCTTATATGTCTTGAAGAATTACATTCATTTTAAGCACCAACTTCCTTTATTTTCCAGCTACAACTGGAAGGAGTCTCCATCCCCCTAGTTTCTCAGGCTACAACCTGAGGGAAGATACAACTCCCCAATTATCTGGCTACAACCCCCTTATGTTCTCCGGCTACAACCACCTGTCCTTGCCCCATTCAACCACCCTGAAGTAGAAGTAGAATGATGGAACCACTATCACACTATCACTATGATATATACTGCTATAAAACTATACCATTAAACCTGAACCATGCATCAACCTGTACCTCAATCTGTATCATAAACAAGTTCATCAACCATGCACCAACCTGTACCATAAACAAGTGCATCAACCATACACCAATCTGTACCAAACAATCTATAATCAACATGTACCATAAACAAGTGCATCCAACCATGTACCAAGTATGTACCAATCATGTTTCAACTACTCATCAACTATGACACATCAATATGTACCAACATCATCAACTATACACCTCATGTATGTGCCAACTCATCAACTACTCGTCTCAACCATGTACCTAACATGTACCTTAACCAAAATCCCTCATCAATTTCATCATCCAAATATGATTTGTAACTCTGTAATAGACCTAGTTTATATGATCACATACCTACAAACCTTCCTTAACTTTAAGAATGAGAAACTAGCATTTTCATCAAACTTTTCTTCAGTCTCACATGACTAGTTTTGGATTAGTCAACAACCCTAACTTGAAATAATCAAAACATTGTACCTGTAATAAATAAATATATAAAACTGATACACAATGTTCTTCAGTGTGTTTTATACAATTCCTCCATGTGTCAATACTTGGAACCTCTCAGAAAAATATTTATAACAAAAATGGCATACCTTGTTGAATTATGGCTTATTCTAGAGAGTGACCTTGCAGAGCATGCCCGACATGATATATTTATTGAATATATATGAAACTGTTACACAACATACTATATACTATAATATATCCAACACATTTGGCCTTAATAAATTTGGATCTGTGATGAATAAGTTATGATGTGTTTACCCGAAACACCTGTTTTAGACTGGCTTCAGGACTAGCTACAAACCCTATTTTCCACGGAGTGTAACTCCCAAAATCCAATGAACCATAAGATGAATTTTTTACCACGGATACTTGGATATGTTTCCTCAATGGCATAGAAATTTCACAGTCTGAATCATTCTAGAAAAAAAGTTATTACGAAAATGGTGATATGACCTGTAAATAACATACCTTAGAAAGCATCATCAAATGAATTTATCCTTCCTTGAATTCCAACCTTATTTTCTTCACCTTCCCTCAGAAATTCAGCTTATATATCCTTTGGTTACCTCATACACCTATAGGTAGTAAATATGCTCAAGTGTTTCTTAAATGAGAGAGCCTTGCCTCTTATTTATACTCTCCAAGTAGCTTCTTTAAAAGCATCTTCTAGGTCACTTTGCCCACTTTCCTTATTTTAGGGTTAACCCACTTCTAATTTCTCCATTAAATTTATTATTTAAATAATTTATTTTGTATTCACTTTGAATTATATTAAACTCATCACTTCACTTTATTATTTACCATCTAAAATATCTTAAACCACTTTGACTACTTTGACCTTTTGGGGCTTCTAGATGACATAAGAGGGTCCTCCAACTTCGTAAGGCCATAACTCTCAAACCCTGAAGAGTTATGTGACGTTCCACATACCCCAAGAAATGGAATGGCATGTACCATCCATATAGAATAGTATTACCTAAAATTATATCAAAAATCATACCATTATCCATCAAACAAACTTGGGTCCATTACGCAACCCTGGGTTCTCCAACTTCTCATGGCCATAAATCTCTAACCGTGAGGAGCTATGTGATGTTCCACATACCACCAAAAATGGTATGACAATAAATATCCATCTAGGATAGTTTCACTAAAAAATTCACTGACCTTCATCTCATTATTCCACAAATAAGCATGGGTTCTCTAACCATACTTCTAGGACAACTCAATCTACAAAGCGTCTTCCCGTGAGGGATTTCACCATAAGGGGACCACTTTGGAGTTCATCCATATGTACTTATTATCAACCATGACAAGACAATAATGATTCATATTTACATCAAACAAACTTGGGTCCATTACCCAAACCTTTTTTCTATCGGGCTTTCTTCAAGGGTGGACATCAATGAAAAATAACCTTAATCAATAGGTTTTACACTAAAGATTGTTGCTCACCTAGCCTTATCCTCTCAAGTTTGGTCACTGAGTCATTTATCTCCGTCATTTCCTCAAATCGACTCCATATCCCAAGTCTCACTTTCTTGTGCCAATATAACCAAAACCCATCATATTAAAGGTGTTTAAATCTAGCCATTGTTTCCAAAGTCATATCTTGCGTGGAGACTACGCCATTTCTGAGAGAGCCCTCTCCATATCTGAAAGGCTAGTTTCAGTTTTCAAATTTTGTTGAAAAAGTTACCTTCGTCATTTGTTTATCAGCTGAACAGATTTATAGAGTGTTAACAGTACTAACTTTGGACATAAGGTTGTAGATTGCAAGGCTTATGGAATAAATGTTCAAGAAAGAAATGCTTATGTGGCCCCACATAACATTGAATGTTACAAATTCCATAACTATGGACACATAGCTTGTGATTTTATAACCATGATCGATACTTCTATGAAAGAGAACATCGATATCATATACAATAAAGTATGGAAAATAAAACAAGAACATGTAAATGAAGAACTAATAAAGGAAGGACACCCAAAAGTCATAATTTCAAGATTGGCAATAATATGAGATGAAGAGCAATCTATAGGTAATGTTAGATACAAGAATAATTAGAGAAGAAATGGAAAACAAGAAGAACATGTGAATAAATACCAAGTCCCATAGATCACATGATTTGTAGTAGTACAAGAAAGAAAATAAGAACAGGTGAATAAATAAAAGGCACAAGAGATTGTACTTTTAGGGATTATAGTACGAGATCAATCCACATTTAGAAAGGAATAAGTCAGAGTTCAAAAATATGATGAGTCTACAGACGAAGAGGAAGACCACTCTGCATCTGAGCAAGTATTTTTCTAATCCACCTGGCTTGAAGACTCCTAGTGAATATGAATATTGAATAGGGGGAGTCCATGCAATAGACACTACGGATCAGAGAACCATATTTCGAGTAGTATGAAGTGTTTGTGGAGAGATATTCAAAGCAATAAGATATAATAATTACAGAGTAACAGATTGATCGGTTGACAAGTTGTTTTCCCACACATGTATCAGTTTCCAGGAAACAATTTATGATTATATTACACATATGTATTCAGGAAGGGATATATTTAGTATAGGTTGTTCCATAAATCTAGAGTTTGATGAGAAGAAATATCATGTTAGTGGAAATATTTTGATTCCATTTGATCAACAAGAACATGTGATGATCAGTTGTAGTATATTCAAGAGAAGTATGCAGAATGGTACAATGAGAGATGGGTCATCATTGTGGATAGTTGATGCCTGCATAGGGGCAGACCCAGGGTTCAATGCTTCAAAAATGCACCAACAAAACCCTAACTATCGACCATTTTGGCAACACCTGCGAAGCAGATGAAGTCTCACCCAAGGTAGAGGCGGGGGGGGTTGTAGGACTCAAGCGTCTACAACCTAGCTGGGACATAGATCTATGATCAAAATACTTACAGAGCACTTAGCAGTTCATCATTCATTAGCATTTAACCCTTATTCATATCACAGGAGAAAGACCTAGTTACAAAACAACACAGTATTCAACCATATCTAACACATATAAGCACTTAGCGTATGGAAAGAGATCAAATCTAGCATTCATTCACATCACTAAGTACTAAGATATCATACCAGATTCATCTAAACATACATTATTTCACTAAGAATAAACATATGAATAATATAATAACCATAATGCACAAAGAAATTCACCCCAGCGTGGGTCTACATCCACCAACTCTTCTTCTCTTTATTGTCTTCTTTCAATCATCTACATGTATAGAGCCACAAAATCCTACTCCGCATAGGACAGGATATCTGTGCGCACTTCACCATATAATCCTTTCCCCAGCTAGGTTATAACACAAATACTTCTTATAATCTACACACAAGCTTCTTACAACCACTTGCACTTAGCTCTACAAGTGTTCAACACAGAATGCACAAAGAATTTACAACTATTCACACTTATCTCACCGGACATCTCCTCCTAAATCACCTAGATATCTATTTATACATTACAAAATGGCCTAAACATAGGTAAACCCATGGGTCAAAATCCCCATACCCATTACATAAACCCTAATCTAAAAATTTCCCTAAAAAGGGGCCAAGATCCCGCTATCTCTGCTTCGACTTGTGCTCCGCCTTCGACCAACCTGTCAAAGTCCCAAAAGAGGTAAAATATGACCAAGGTTATCCAAAACTTGTTCAAGGGCCAACAAGCTCCCAACACTCACCTTTGACTCATCCCGGGTCACTCTGATCTGGGTAGCTCCACCTCAAACACCTTGATATTGGCTCAAGCTGATTCGCCCTGTTGCTTCGCCAGAGCCTCCTTCTCGACGAACTCCTAAATAAATTCCTCGTTCATAGGTCCTTCCAAGCACTGTTCGACTGTGGTGACTGCTTGTTCTAGTTCTGCTCCTCGTCCTTCAATCTCCTCAAAAGGTAGGCAAGCTGCATCTTGGACTGGCTAGATCTTCTGAGTCACTTCCATGACTTTTTTTTATATGGCATGGACCTGTTGCTAAGTCATGCATTGTTCTTGGGACCTTTTCATCCTCTCAAATGTTGACAGGGATTTCAACTATGCTTGTACTGTTGTTGCTTGTTGCTTTTCCTCCTGGAGTTGTGACTCTAGTGTCTTTAGCTCAGGGTCCTCTGTAAGTCACTCATAAGTCTTTTCACTTTGACTGCTAAGTTGTTTACATTCCAAGGCTAATTCTTTGATTCTCTCAATTGCTCTCTGGTCTCGCATGTCCTGCGGAGTGCTTGGAATTGTTTGTAGCTCTAGATATGATATTCTCTATTGAATTTGTTGGATGGCTTCAGCAAGCTTCGCCACTTGATTCTCCACTGGGTCTTCTTCCATTTGATCTAAGCCCATCACAGAGTGAAGTGATATGTTGACTACTTATTTAACTTTGACCTGCTCCACGAGCAACTGTTCTTTCTCCTACTAGATTTGCGCTCTATCCTCTACGAAATTCACTTGGACGTCATATTTTTCCTTCTATGCAACCCAATGTTTCTCTATGACTTCCTCTTGTACCTTCTTTAGGGCCTCTGTGGCCTGTTCTTTTTCTTCTTGGACACGACGAAGGTGAGCTTCATTCGCATAAGCTATTCTACGGAGTTTGGCAGGCTCATCTCCCAACTCCATTTCTTCTGATGGTGGGGGTGCAGTAGACATTACGCGGCTAGAGTGAAGGGCTTGTTGTACCCCTCTCATATTTTCTTCAATCCTTTCATACATGGTCTCTTATTTTGCTTCATTACATTGTAAAATATCTTCTAAGGTAGCTGATACAACAACTATGATTAGGTCGATGTCGTCCACCATGAGCACATTCTACATCTGTGGTTTACTAGCTTTGGACTTCTTCCACGATGTAGGTTTCATAGGGGAAACCTATCTTTTATTGGATGCTTCAACCTCATTAATGGGATCCCTAGGTGGTGTTACTTCACCTTGCTTATGCTTGTCTTCTTCTCCATTGTTCTCTTCTTTGTCTACTTCATCATCACCTCCTCCTCTTGGTGACTCTGAAGAAATTTATTTTGATGTGTTGTTCAACTCCTGTACCTCTTCTTTCTTATTTATTGTGCTACTTCTAGGTGCATTGTACTCTTCAGGAGTAACTATAGGACTTCCGATTAGGTCAAGGTTGGAAAATTCAATCTGGTTGACTGGGATAAGGAACTCTGTGGGACATTCCTTGGTTATTTCTTCCATGTCCTCCTCTGTAATATTGTAGTAACTCTACAGCTCTTGTTTATGTTCGTATCCATGAGTGATATAAATAAAATGCCTATCTACGTGGAACTTCGCTATTTTCCTGAACTTGTGAAGGGTGTTCGGTGTCATATGAGGGAAGGACTTAATATCCCTCTTCAACTACAGGTAGTAGGTGTGGAACACCTCATTCGACTGCCATTGTTTCCCCATGTTAGTTGAGTAATAGAGTGTGGTGAACTTTACATCTAGAGGTTCAGATGGTTCAATCTCAGGAAAGGTTGCACCTTCTGACATCTCCCAAGAAATGAACACGATGAGGATCAACAGCCAACTAAAGTGAAACTTGTAGCCCTGATCCTGAGATTTTTTGTAATCCTTCTCTAACTGGTTGATGAGGTAGCTCACCCATTTCATTTGTATCCCTTCCACGCATTTTCCCACGAGGTCAACAACAAACCCCATGACTTGCATGGGTCTATTGTTTCTTACTAGCTTACATGTGATCAACTGGCAAGCTAGGTGCATTGCACCATTCTGGATGGAGGCTACCTTGTATCCCCACTTCCCCTTTTCCACATCACCATAGGTGTCTTTGATTTTTTGTGCCAAGGTGCATTTTGCAGCCTTCTGTGGGTAAATTTTTTGTGGGTCTGGTCCTTGCATGCTTAATCCAGTGATCCTATGGATTAGCACCAGATCGATGGTGATGCATCTGTCTAGCCACAAATAACCTCCATGGAAGCATTCCAATAGGAAATTAATGCATGCGTTAACCTCTTGGTGCCTTCCAAAATGGGGTATCTTCATTACGTTCAAAATAGTGGACCTCGTGATGTCCATAGTCCATGGTTCGGGGATGATATTCAACTTCTTTCCCTTCATCTTGGTCAAATATTTGTGACGTGTGAGCATGCCATAGATTTTATGGTATCCTAATTTATAGTCATTGATATTCAAGGTTAGGATCCTTTCCAACTGTGGTTTGATTGGGCATATCCCCTTCGGGAGGTATGCAGTAATCAACGTGTAGTCGAAGTCCCTCGGGACACTATCACGACTCACCACGCTAGCCATAGGCAGGATGTAGTTGGGAAGGATGGATGGGATGAGCTTCACATTTGCTAAGTCATCACGATGCTTGGTTCTTTTCTCGATCGTAGCTCTGGATGGTCCAAATCCCTGAGAAGTCGACGGGGAGGCTTGCACTCCTCACATCAATGAGGCTTGAACTCCTATGGACATCACCTTCTCATCCATGAGATTGATTAGAATTTATTCCATGGAATTTTCTACTATGTCGAGGTCATCCGACATGCACGCTCGAGATCAGGTATCTCAGGTCAGTGATCAAACACTCAATGTAATAGAGCGGGTGGAAAAGTCTCAATAAACACAATGCGGTAATAGTTAGCTCTCAGTGGGCTCAAATAATCAATGTTTGCAACAGTGTTCTCAGTGCAACATTCGACGGGATAAATAGACAATGTCGTAATGGATTCTTCCAATGGGTCAAAAATCCTTAATCAATGTAATTCCATCTATTATGGCATGGTCCCAACGGTCCAATGGCGAGATTTTTTATCATAATTGTTGTTCTAACCATTCGAGAGTGTCGATCTAACGGTCATAATGCCTCCAATGGTCATATTTCTCCACCATGTTGAAGTGCCACTCTGCATTGTTCTAATATTCTAGTGAAGTTCAAGTTTTGTAAACCTTCTTTCTGCGAAGTTCTTTCTGGTGCCTCTTGCAATTTTTCTAGCTTTGCTTTATTCTTGCTGAGATTTCTAGCCTTCTTTCCTATGATTTGCATCTATGTATTCCTCTTTCCATTCTTGTTCTTATCTGTATTCAACATAGTAACTTCGCACTTATGAGATTCTTTCATAGGGTTTGAGAGTAATACTTCTTATTTTTCTGGAGTAGGTGCTCTACTCTCTTGTACAGACAGGTGTTTCAAGTCTTCTTGTGTTCTTTCAACTTCGACGTCCAGATATCTAGTCCTCAGTATCTTCTTCTAGTCATCTTTTTCTTTCAGTAAGTGCGCTATTCTCCTAGCCATGAAATCTCTTAGTTCTTTCTTTTTTTGTTCTATATCTTCCTCTTTTTGTTTCCTTCATATCTGATCTTTCTTAATCTAGGTTTTTCCTAGAAAAATAGAAAATGGTGCAATGTTCTCAACAAATTTAACGACCTCAAATTATTCCTCTATCGAAGTTCCATGAGTAATCATAGATATCTGGGTAAGTCTTCCACATAGGGCTATCATCTTTCGTCTAAATAATCCTATTCCTCCCAATGAAGGAATCATAGTGGGCTTTCCCAAGATTTCCCAAGTTCTTTCTATCATGATATTCACTTGTGTTTCCTCATCTAGAACACAGTCTATGTCGAAGTCTCCTATTCTTGTTTCTATGCATTATTTCTCTGTTAAGATCTCTGATAGATTGGCGTCTCTGTGATCATTCAGGGTTTCTTTCATCTACAATAATATAGTCTCTGATTCTTTTGGGATTCTTCCATAGTCTTAGTCTCTTGGCCTTTCTCATGGTTTTATTGTCTCATATTCGTCTTTTCAACTTTAGAAATCATTCTAGGGAAATCCAAAACTTCATGGTCCATAGATTTACAATAAAGACAACTAGGTCTTCTACGAGGGAATTCCTTAGCCAGATGTCCCGATCTTCTGCAACTATAACAAAGGGTTAATCCTCTCTTTCTCTTAAATGATCCCCATCCTTTCTTATACTACGCACTAGGATCATAGTAACTAACCTACAAAAAATTCTTTCTAGGATCCTGCATCCATTGTTAGTCCAAACATTCTTTCTATGCATAGGAATAACATATCTTTCACAATTTCTATCATATCTACTCATATCAAATCTTCTTTCTTCTAGTTGTGCCCTAGTTTTCAGGCTAGGACAAAATTTATCAAACATACCTAGTGTTAGTAGTTGGTAAATTTCCTAGAGGTTGACAGCAGAAGAAATCTACTAAGGTAACTTTATCCAACAACTTTTGAAGCTGGGATCTAGCCCTTCCAACTTCAGAGAGGGATCTCTCTATATGATTTATCTACGTTTCCAATTTTAAATATTAGGCTAGGTAAAGAAATAGGTCGGTTTTGTTGTCAAAGTGTTTTTTCGAATTGGTTGAGACAGTCTACACATCCATTGGGCTATGGGGTCTGTGTTTTAATAAAATATGAAATCCGAACCAGAAACGCAAAGGAAAACTTTTACAGGGCGAGATAATATAATCACTGGATTCTTTAATAGCATAAATGATGAAAAACAGAAAAGATGAGAAAGATCATTTCAACAAAGAAGCAGTTAAGAATTTCTTTATTGAAAACACCAGAAGATAAAACACTAAGATCTTTCGAGTTAGAAATAGGGTATACGAGATAAATCCTGCAACATTCATTACTCTTAAAGATTAGATTTCAGAAAATAGTATGATAACAGAGAGAGAATAACATTCAACTTAGAGAGAAAAATGTCACCAGTGAATACACACAAGAATCCTGTAAAAGTGCCTCCTTTTTATTAATGGAAGATCTCTTCAAAAATATACAGTCTGATAGCGTCAGGGTGTGAATATCAACAATCCTCAATACTTCGAAATATGAAGTATTTATAACTCAAATTACAAACGATCCTATCATTAATGACCAGGACGTGCTAAATCTATTTTTAGCCTAACTAACTTAACAAATTGCATAAATCTAGGAATTGCTTGATGATGTGGTGTAACTGCACGCTGATTTCTGGGTAGATCGTTGATGAAGCCTTTGCACGACCTCATCTGACTGGATGAATGAATGGACTGGGGACAACTCATTTTCTACTCGATCAGATCATAGATTTCCTCCCATCGAATGTGACTCGGCACATTGACTTTGAGTAGCCTTTGATACACTTCGTCCATTTCCATATACTTGGCAAATGTAGGCTTGGTGAGGAAAATGTATTGAATCTTGTGTTGGATGTTGATGTCCCACTGAAGGGCATATAGAAATTCCTTGCCGGTGATGCTCCCTTGAATCCCTGCAAACTTCGAACTGTCCTTAGTGTTGTTGGGTATTTCTACCCTACGGACTAATAAGCTAGGGCTCTAAACTTATACGCAGAAAATGACCCTTAAGACTTAACTTTTGACCTTCTACCCGAATCTAAAACCTCTTTCTTCACATGCATACAAGAGAAGAATAA
>ML788325.1:479095-498890 GCA_009831015.1 Picea engelmannii | reverse complement strand
CGGCCATGCATGGCGGAGAGTTTCAGTTAACTGACAAAAAGCCCCGAGTCTCGGCGGAAACTTCCCTGATTTTTTGCATTGTTAGGTACTCGCGGGCTGTTTTGGGCTAGCCCGCGGATACCCGCATGCAGTAAGAGGACAGCCAGCGGATGCCCGCGCCCAATGAGCAATTAGGGCGCGGGTTGCTTGTTTTAAGTGGTTTTTGAGGAATTACTCAGCATGGCTTTGGCTAGGAAGAGGCATGAGTTGGCCTGATGCCAGGTAAACCTGTATGGTGCATTTTAGGGTTATAACACTTAGACACATCAGCCAATCTCTTCTTGTAATCTGGGAGAGTAATCAATTTATCATTGATTACCTTTAGACCAGGAAGACCTTTCTTTTGGAGAGCTTCAATCTTACTAAAGAATCTTTGTACCCCTAGGTCCATGGCCTGAACCTTTTTTTCCAGCTGAAGAAATAATCCTCTCTTGGTCAAAACTCTTTTGACCTCAAGGATGGTCTCTGTCCTGTCTTCAATTTTCAGCTCTTCCAGCTCTTCCCTATTCTTAGAGTTCAGGAACTTGATGATCTTGTTTGCTTGTGTTGGCATCTCACCCAATTCTACTCTGATCTTCTCGATGGCCTGTTTGCTTCTCTGTACCAACTCATTCTACTCAAACATGATCTGGATCATGGGCCATATCTCATTCATGGACTTAGTGATGTTTGTCCATACACTCTCTTTAACCTTGGTCGATGTCTTTCCTACCATTGTTTGCTTCCGGAGCTACTGTAGCTCCTGCTTGAGCTGCTCTGTCACCTGCTTTTCCTTGGAGAGGCTGGTCTGGAAGGAAGATTTGAGTTCCTGAAGGTTCTCAATCTCCTTTTTAAGCCCGCTGATATCTATTTCCTATAGGTTCATCTTTTCCATGGACTTAGCCAGGTCGGTTGTCTTCTCCTGGGATGTCAATGGAGTTGCGGATGGGATTTCTATCACTGACGCTGTGCTCACTCCCAAAATTGGAATAGCACTCAATGGAATGACTTCCATTGGATTTAGTTGTTCTTTCTCTTTTGATAATTTCTCCATCTCAGCTTCCATTTTTTTAAGCTGTGCATTCTGCTCCATGAGCAGCTTGAGAATTTCATCTTTCTCTCCTTCTTTCTATGTTATCTCCTTCGCCTATGAGTCCTCTGTGGGTGGGAACTTCAGTTGTTTCCTCAAGGAGGCAATGTCAACATTCTTCTTCTTTATCATTTCCTCAGTTGCTTTCACATTTGAGGGATCGTAACCGATCTTGAGGACCAACTCCTCCAAAGTCTTGATTTTGTTGTCCTTGGTGAAGGACGATATCTTCTCTAGCTTCAATTGTGTTTGACCATTGTTCAGGGGCACCTGAAATTTGGATACATAAGTGGAAGCATGCGCCAATGTATAGAAAACCATTTCCCCTGTCTGCTTGTACAGATCCATCTGGTCGGTCGGATGCACGTCCTTCGTCTGGAATTCGAAGGTGTCCCTTTTATAGTCAATGATCACCTTTGGATCTGGTACCTATGACTAGAGGAATGCCATATGCATTATGCCCTTTTCGGTGTCGAATCCAAATAGAAACCTATGTTGTGCAGTCGACGTTTGCTTCCAGAACTAGGCGCAAGTACTGTTGGTCAGGGTCTGGTTCCTTTTCTTGATCAGCTCATACTTCTTGAAGATACTCAGCTTCGGTCCCACCTTGCCTGGCTGGGTGGTCAATGGAGGATTTGTAGATTTTTCCGTCACTGCTGAGGTTATGGCCTTATGGAGGCTTGAACCGAAGGGTGGCCTATCAACCTTGGTCGTCATTGTAGACGGGGCTTCTTTTTCTCCATTCGGGCCAGGAACTAAAATTGTCTTGGGCCTCTTAGTATGCAGCTGGAACTCTTCGGACGATACCTCCATGACAGGCAGAGATAAATCTTGTTGAGGCCTTTTTTCCTTCGGGACCTATGGCATGGCTATTTGTGACACAGTGGTCGGGGGATCCTGCTGTTCTACTTCAATCAATGTGTTAGGCTCCCAGGATGTTTGATTTGCGAACTTCTCAACTTCAGGCCTAGACACATGAACATAAGGGATGTTTTTGTTCTTCACCCTCATCTCTGAGATGATCCCACATGGATCATAATGCCATGGGAAGCTCATCAAGAACTTCATTTCTTTCAACATCCTGTCTGCTTCTTCCCCAGCGCCACGATTGTTGCAGATGAAGGAGCCAATCTGCCCCTTGATTCTAAGTTACTGCTTTTTCTTCAATGATACAAAATGGATATCATTTGAATTTATAATTTTCCTTATATATTCCAATGCGAAAATTCTGGCAGGAAGGTACTTGGGCAGCTTATACGGTGCCAACTCACACCCGTATACTCTGATCTAGATATAATTTTGATACAAGTACCAATCCACAGTATTTGTGTTGTTCGAGAGATGCAGGATCCTCTGAACTTCATCGTTTATCCGAGGCTCGGGCTTGCCACCTAGCATGCTTACCACAGGGTGGTAGAATTGGTCGATGAACTCCTTGAAACTGAAATCAGTGGAGTTGTGCTTAAGCAAGGAGGTCCACACTGTGACTGCCTAAGGTTTACCATCTCCATCCATCTTCTGCATGGAAAAGCCAAATTTATCTTCCTGGAAGAAGATGAACAAGTAGGCTAGTATCGATGAGTATCTGAACATGCCTTCCATGCCAAAATTCATGAACTGTTCGTGAATATTATCTTCCAAGAATGTGTTGAAGTCAAACTGGGTGGTGGGATTTTCATCGGTGGAGAAGATGGATAGAAAACCCAGAATGGGTTCATCTACCCATTGATTAGAATAGTATCCTAATAAAGCACAAAGGGATGAGATGACCTGGTTCCCTTTAGTTGAGAACATGGAAGACGAGTAAGGAGGATTTGCAGAGGGAAATTGAGCGGATGGGGGAAGGAACAGCTCGAATATTTGATCTCTTTGGGGGAATGTCATTTCCTGGTATAATTCTTTAAGAATTTCTAGGTCGAAAGGTGATGCAGAGTCGGCTTGGGGAATTTGCATCATCTGGTCTATGGATTCGGGTGTGATGAGGAATAGGATCTCTCCAGACAAGGAGATGATGACTCTTTGCTTGGGAATATAATGGGCTTGACACTTGAGAGAAAACTCGGGAAAATGGTTGATCCGAGGGAAGAGGTAGAGGGGTAAATTGGACTCCCAGAGTCCAATTTCATCACTCTAGTCCAGGAAAACTTCCCTGAGCCAAGATTGGAGGTATGAGAAATCAAAATCACATTTTGTATATGTGATTAACTAATCTTTTTCGACCAGTGGGATCCTGTCCAGGTCGACAGGAGGTGGGAGAAACAAATTCTCCTCTCCTTCCTCTTGTTTGGACTTTGGCGCCATTTCTGCAATAGTACCTGCAATAAAACACAAAGTTAGTGGGGGAAAATGACTGTGGATGAGGGAACTGATTGTAACGGAGGAGTAAACGATGAATTTCTTTGGTGCGATGGGTGAATAGCAAAAGTAAGGAGAATAACGGTAGTTTTATGTAAACGGGGGTCGGTTGGGCACATGAGATAGGTCAGTTGGATAACGGATAGGTTATCTAGTAATAAATGGCCAACGAATCATTTTGAGGGTGAGATGGTGGGTGACGGTGGCTGAAGGATACGAACAAGTGACATGGAAGCTATCGATTGGAGGTAAAAGTCATAGTAAGGGGCTTGCCATGAGCGAATGGGGGGGAAGGACTAACAGTAGTTATGGGACATGACCATTTCGGGAAAGGTGGATGGTGAAATCCAGAGATGACGATGGTAGGTTAGACAGTAGGAAATGATGGGACCCAGGGCCATTGGATCACTGCCACATCTAAAGAGGGACCCACCATAGGAGGAATACCATTCTGGAAACCCCCCCTCAGTTAAAGGCAGATCAGTGAGGGGGGTCCGAAATACATTTTGGGTTGTTGATCTACGTGCCTGATCTTGAGTCACAGATCTATGCGCCCGGTTTATGACACATTCTAGACCCCCCCCCTCCATTAAAGGCAGAATGGACTGGGGGGTCCAGAATCCAATGTTGACCATAGATATACGTGATCGATCCTAGGCCATTCAGATGCATGTGGGTCTTATCATTGATTCCGGACCCCCTCGCCCTCCCCCCTCCGTTAAAGGTAGAATGGTCAGGGGGATCCAGAATGATCTGTCCACCGTAGATCTGGGCGCGATCATCTGGACCCTTGATACATGATCGGAGCATAAGTGAGGATCGAAAAACACATGCGCCAGGGAAAAATTACGATAAATGCATTTTATGGGTTTTTCCAAGGTTTTTCAAGTAGACACCACCATGGGCTTGACCAAACTATCTTTTAAGCATCTGAAACATGGTGCAATATTTACATCAAGTTGGCTTTATTAAAATGAAGCAACAATGCAACTAACCTATGTTCTAACCTAGTTTCCTATGACAGTTAACCCAGATTAGACTGTTGGGTTAAGAAATTACTCTACCATGGGGCTATCTAACCAGGATTAGATAGTCTGGCCATATTTATTCATTAATCTAACCAAGACACTTTGGCTAAGATTAAACTATTTAGCCAAACTCATTCACTACCCTATCAACATCAATTAAAAAAGAACTTGGCCATACTTGAAAGGTATGGACCAAGTTACTATTATTGCATGGGGCTTTTATTGAAATTCTTTTATGCCCTCTTTTTTCTCTTTCTTTTTTCTTTTCTTTTATTTTCTTTTTCCTTTTTCTTTTCTTCTCTTTTCTTTTTTCTTTTCAAATTATTTGCAGAATGAAAAATCATTTGTCAACAAAAACACTAGAGACAGATAATATCCCAGTCACCAGTTGATCCTATAACTTATAGGGTGATAACACCTAGATCCATACCTTCAAAATAAAAATTTCCACTTATCATACCTTTATCAAAGCACAAATATTTAATATCTTACCTCTTTTCTTCAAATCTACTTCCTGTCTTAGTACATAGCTTCACAAGTCAAGTAGAATATTGCGCACTAGGGAAACAGATCTATGCACAAAGATTTATCTTTTCCTCAGTTCCCAACAATCACAGTTTCGAGTCCCAGCAATAGAACTTTTGGCACAGGGGAAAACCCAGGTTTCAACACTTCAATAGCGTACCAACAAAACCCTAACTACCGACCCTTTCGACAACACCTACGAAGTAGATGAAGTCTCACTCGAGGTAGAGGCAGGGAGGGTTGTAGAACTCAATTGTCTACAACCTAGCTGGGACACAGATCTGTGATCAAAATACTTATTGAGCACTTATAAGTTCATCATTCATTAGCATTTAACCCTTATTCACATCGCAAGAGAAATCCCTAGTTACAGAACAACGCAGTATTCAACCAGATCTAACACATCTAAGCACCTAGCGTATGGAAAGAGATCAAATATACCATTCATTCACATCACTAAGCACTAAGTTATCATACCAGATTCATATAAACACACATTATTTCACTAAGAATAAATCATATGAATAATATAAAAACCATAATGCACAAAGAAACCATAACACATGATATACGTGGTTCACCCCAGCGTGGGGCTACGTCCACCAACTCTTCTTCTCTTCATTGTCTTCTGTCAATCATCTACATGCACAGAGCCACAAAATCCTACTCTGCATAGGACAGGATATTTGTGTGCACTTCACCATATCCTCCTTCCCCGATCTAGGTTATGGCACAAAGCCTTATCACAATCTACACACAAGATTCTTACAACCACTTGCACTTAGCTTTGCAAGTGTTCAACACAGCATGGACAAAGCATTTACAATTATTCACACTTATCCCACCGGATAGCTCCTCCTACGTCACCTAGATATCTATTTATACATTAAAAAAGGGCCTAAACATGGGTAAACCCATGGGCTTACATCCCCATACCTGTTACATAAACCCTAATCCCAAAACTGCCCTAAAAAGGGGCTAAGATCCTACGATCTCTGCTTTGAATTACACTCCACCTTCGACCATCCTGTCAAAGTTGCAAAAGAGGTCAAACATGACCAAGGTTCTTCAAAACTTGGTCAAGGGACAATAGTCGAGTAGAAGGGTTATGAACAGTTTGTGACATATGGACATAGATGGATTCGTGAGATACTTATAAGGTACAAGAAACACAGGTTAGAATCATAACAACATATTTACAATTGGAATCAGTGGGATCAGTTGGAATCAGTTGGCCACAGAAAGGCAAGTAGTGAAAGGCACAACATATAATGGAAAGAAAAATTGTCAGCAGAATCTATATCATTAGAAGGACATTGTTGAACAATATGGTCAAGTGAACATGACAAGTAAATGAAGAAATCAAATTTTGATTTTTTTTATATATGTCAATGAAATTCAAGAGGAAATACCAATGGACAATAAATAACACTGGAAGAGAGGAAATGAAACATATACAGGTATCCCTACATTGATATACATCTTACATTAAAGTTAAGGAAATAAAAATCATCATAGAGAGAGATCCAGAAAGGAATATTAGTATCATACAAATAGGGAGACATCCCCATAGGGGGAGCTATTATTTTTCCCATGATTGGTTAAAGAAGGTACATTATCAGGAGGAGACATATCTATAGGGGGAGTTAACCTTTGGTCAAATATGAAGAGAAAGAATAGATGCATGAAGACATGGGGAGATACCCTTTGCCATTGATGTCAAAGGGGGAGAGATAGAAACATTGATGAGGAGTAATGATCATAGGGGGAGCATGAGAATGAGTGTTTCCATCAATGTTGGTGTTGCCATCAATGCCAAAGGGGGATATTTTTGGACAGTTGGTTGTCATTGATGTCAACCCTTGGAGATTGATATTAGAGATTGATGTCAACCCTTAGATATTGATGTCAACCCTTGGAGAGGACCATAGATGTTGTACATTTGATTGACATTTTGTTATAACCCTAAATTGCACCACACATGCTTACCTGGCAGTAGGCGAACTCATATCCCTTCCTTGCAAAATCCATGCTGAATAAACTCTTGAAAATCCTCTTAAATCAAGTGACACGTGCCCTAACTCACTATTGCACGTGTTGGAACGTTGGCAGGCCTACTACTACACGCGTTGGAATGCTGGCAGGCCTACTACAGCCCGCGTTTACCTAACAAAGCACAAAAACATGAAAGTTTCTGACGGGACAAAAAGCTATGGGTCAGTTAACTGAAACTCCCAGCCATGCATGGTCGAGAGTTCGTCCAAAACCCTAGCTCCTTCTAGCCTATAAGAGAAGGGGTAGGGGTACTATTTGGAAGAGGAAAAACATAGCGAAGAAACTCTGCCCATTTGTCGAATCCATTTTTCCCAACCCTTTAGCCTTTCCTCAAGCCTAAGGAGAATTAACGCAAAGCATTTGGAGGACAAAGAAGAGGAGGAGCCCAGGATCAGGATCAAGGAACAGTGGCCGGTCTCAACATTTATTGTAAGTTGATTCATCTTGAAAATAATAAAGAATACTTTTCCCGTCCCAATGCATGAGTTATATATGATTTATTCGATTTATGCTTAGTCTCTAACCCTCAAGTAGAAGAATAACATGCATGCATAGTGTTTTGTCTTGATTACATGATCATCATTGGAAGGAGCAGCGCAAGCAAGTGGACAAAGTGAAAAGGAGGATCTACACCAAACATCAGTAAAAATGTTAGTAGATCATTTCCATGCTTGTGTGTGAAAAAGGGGTTTGAGTTTTGGGGTGATAGGTTAAAAGTGATTTCTTTAAGGTCATGATCTACATGCAAGCCTAACCCTAGCTTGCTAGTTCATAGGGTATTATTTCCCAACAACAGAATTAGCGACTCCATTGGGGATGATACTCTTAGGGTTTCTGGATTTAGTTGTGGTTTTTGGGTAGTTTAAAGGATTAGATTTTTTGTTTCTTTGTTTTTCTGTTTTCTGTTAGGTCAGAGCTAGCAGGAAACCTGGTTCTTTATACCAATTTTTTCCTTGATTGTTGCGTGATGATCATTATCGGGACACATAGAGGTACATGTGGCCTGCAGAAGGCCTGCACGCATGTAACCCGCGCCTTAACCTTCTATAGCCCACGTTTGAATGCTAGCTATGGAGGTTTCAGTAGCATGTAGGAGTCAGAGAGCTTAAGAGGCAGTCCCCTCTTCCCTATCAGAATTATACATTCTCATGGGGCTTTCTGGATCCTGTCTGAGTCTTGTTGGTTCGAAGTCTTGTTTCAGTTTTCTTTATTGCGTGTTTTTATTCTTTGCAATTATTTTTCTTTTCTGTGAAAAAAGAAGCATCCAAGCCTTTAAGAGACCCTGGTTGTCAATACCAGAGGCCTTTTCCAGGTCTGGGCTGCCTGTGTTTATTTTTTTCTTAGCATTCATATATACATGCAGCCTGTGCAAGTGCAGCTCGTGGGTACCCGCACCCTGTTATAGCTCAGTGCGCGTTTGCACGCGTGTTGTTTCAGTGACAGTAGCGGGCTTGATTGGGTTCTTTTCAATCAGGGTGGGATAGTCATCCCCTCCTGTGGTGAGAAGTGTTTCTCTCAGGAGTTTGAGTCTATGGTGGCACAGTCAGTAGGTTAGGGCCTCATACCCTTAGCCTGTTCTTTCTTAGTTGATTGTTGATAGAAAAGATAAAAAAGAAAGATTTTGTTTTATGGTTTTTAGACAAGCGTAAGAGTCGGTGCTTTATTGATTTCCATTGTCTGTCTTTGCTCTGGTTCTTTACGATCTACGCTTTAAGCCAGAATTTTATTTTGTTTTCTTGGTTTTTTGCTTGTCGGCATTTTTCTTTTGTTGCTTCATTTAGCACTTAAATAAAATAAAAAATTATCTCTTTTTCATTTGCTTCTTTGTTTGAAGATTGTGTTGCTGCATCAATAGCTAGGAAGAAGTCTTTTTGTTCATAAGTTTTTGTAGTGCATAAGTAGCTCATAGATTGAGCGAAATTCCTTTATGATTGCTGCATGAAATCTTAGAAAAATTGAAAAGAAAAAAGAAATCTTTCTTGGTGAAAAGTTGTTGGTTTTGCATTTTTTGTAAAAGTTTTTGTTTCCAAACATTTCTTATTCATTTTGCTTTGAGTTTTTACACACCATCAGTTTCACCTTCATACCTTGTGACATAAAAAGCCCATAAAAGCAATGCTAAATTAAAATCTATTAGACTCTTTTGTTTGTAGGGTTCATACACTAGCTCAGGACTAGGGCCTTTGAATAGGTTGGAGAGTAAATTCTCCAAGGCCACTCAAACCAAACATTGGAGTCTGTCATAGGGAGTGTAGAAGTCCAGTTACGTGAAAGTTATCCGGTACCCCCCTCTAACACAGGGGCTAAACACGAGGTCGCGTAAGGAAAGGTAGCGGAGATAACTCCTCCAAAGTTGGACCAAGCGTAGCGGAGAACACATATCAAGGATTTGTTGAGGGATTCCGTCGTTTGCATTTTCCACGGGGCTTCGTGGGTCTCGAATCTCTTCGAGGTCCTCAGTTGTCTTTCGGACCATTTTCTCTCGATACCCTTGATAGGTTTCAAGCTTGATACCCTGCTCATTGTGGTCTACCCGACTATCGACTGTACCCGCCTAGTGACTGTTCACGTGCTGGCAAACTAGTTGCCAATCTTTTTAGGGACATACACAGGTGACTGAGAGGGTATACCGCGGTACCTAGGACAGACATCAGGCCACGCTTTGCAGAGTATACCCAGAGGGTGCTTCCATTTTTGAGTTGCACTTGCATTGGTAAGTTGCTCTAGTGTTGGTTGTTGTAACTGTTCTTCAAAATAGTTAGTGTTTGCTTGTCTTATCTCATAGGGGTTCTTTTTTAGGGTGTGTTACTATTTGCACGTGTAGAATACCTTAGCGTGTTGTGGATATTCTCACATAGTGGAGGATTTAGAGCTCCTCCGGTCACGAAGGCTTCTGGGCCTGCCACCGGTTATACTGGAGCCACCCCCACCACCATTAAGGCGGAGGCTAGACCAACAAGGGTCTTTTGAAGCCACCGGGTTACAAACCATTGAGCCCGAACAACTCCCAGAGGAATCAATCACCAATCTTGGTTCGGTTGAAACCTTAACCACTGATACTTGGCTGCAAGTTATTGTGCCAATTCAATTTTTATGAACACCTATCAGTGCCTCACACAGCTATGGCAACAAACATTGTTACTTCCTCTGGGAGTTCTTCCATTCCCATCACCGTTGCTACCACAGGAGAAGCATCTCCTAACTTGTCGCCATCAGTCCGGGCCACCATGGTCTCGACTGCAACTACGTCGCACAGTGGACCGACCCCATCTATCACAGTGGCCACACCTCCCTTCACACCTAGTGCGACAGGCCCTCCGTTCTCATACGGTATGCCTAGTTCAGGTACAAGTCCTGCACTCACTTACTCCACTTTACAGACTTTGGGTCTGGGGGCAGGGAGCTCTAACGCTCCTCTACAAGGTCAACTTGGGGGCATTCCTATCCCTTTTAATGATTTTCCTTATGCTGGAGGTCATATCTCTCCTTCGTCCCCTTCGTTTGGTGGTCTGCATCAGCAGTCTGCTGGGCAGCCTGCACACACGATTTCATTTGGAGCCGGGAGTCAAGGAACACCTGTGCAAACTTAGCAGGTAGGTTCGTCACCGTTTGTTTGGAACGGGACGTTTGGTAACACCACTTTCACATCCACTGCTTTCCCATCTGGGGGCACTCCCATTTTTTGACAGTCTACTCCGGCGCAGGGTACTATTCCTGCGTCGAGGGCACATATACCAGGACCTTGGAATTCAGGACAAGGATCCATTCCTTCCTCTGGAATGTCATTCTGGGGTAATTCTTTCCACAGTCAATGGAATCTCGAATAGACTTCTATGCCTCTCCCATCAGGACTGGCATGGGGTAATCCTTCCCAAAGTCCATCAAACACGATGAATGCCCAACATCATATGTCCTTTATGGGGAATAAAACAATGATGTCTCCACAGATGAAAAACCCTTACGCTGGTTAGGGCCATGGTTTCTACCAGAATCCGGGCCAACAACCAAACTTTTCCTGGCAACCTAGTGCCAGTCAAAGTCCAAGACCCTTTTTCCCAGGCTATCAACAGCAACCCAAACTACCATTCCTGGCAACGTTACACTTGCCCAATTTGACAAGGTTGTTAAATGATCCTATTTGTCACGATCCACGTTGGCCTCCTATGCCAACTAAGTTGCCTTCGGATATTCCAAAGTTCGAGGCCAAGCCTAACGAAGATCCAGGTGATCATGTGACTACTTTCCACCTTTGGTGTTCATCTAACTCATTGAAAGATGACTCCGTCCAGTTGCGATTTTTTCAACACACTCTTATTGGGAGTGCCGCGAAATGGTACATCGAGATTGATCGCTCACAATATTCTTCTTTTGGCGAACTGGATATGGCCTTCCTTAACCATTTCCAGTTAGCTGTGAGATACGATGCGGGCACAAAGCTACTTTCCAATTTCGAACAGACGACAGCGGACCATATCTCTGATCATATCCAAGAGTGGAGACGTTGAAAGAGTCTAATCAAAGTACCAGTTCCACCAGCATTCCTGCTTGAGTGGTTCCTTAAGTCTTTAGTACCACAATTATCCAAAGATGTCGCAACTTCTGGGGTTTTCTCCGAAGAATATGCCATCATGAGGGCTCAACAATTTGAGCTTATCTATTCTCAGTCTGGTTTATTGTACAACATCCTGCTGGATGCACCACGATCGATACTGGATAAAACTAGACAGAGATCTGGACCACATGCCGATGGTATCGTTGGTTCAGCACAAACCAAGCCCGCTGAGAAATTAACAAAAAAATTGCAACAGTTATCTATACAACACTCAGTGGCCAACCAGACTATTGTTTTGGCTGCTCCTGCTACCCAAACGTCGGAAGTACACTCTGTGCAGATGACTAACCCAAAGGCCCCCCAGCAGCCTGAAGGGAAGAAAAAACAACGCAAGAAGGGTAAGGGGGATAAAAAACCCACTGATAATACTGGCAAGGGCACTGTGGAAAAATGGAAGGTGAGGTATCCATGCAAATTGTGTGTGGAAGACCACCCGACTCATCTATGTCCTTGAATTGCGGAGGCCCAAAAGTTTGTCACACAACAACAGCAAGCCGTGTTGACTAATCCCTTTCAGCATGGGAAAAATTTAACTCAAGCCTCTACAAGTGCTGAAGGGGGTAGCCAGGAAACCTGCCCTCCTCCAAATAATTCCTCTTCCGCGAACATATATATGGTTAGGGGTGATGTTTTAATAATGACTAGAGCACACGACTATAGTAAACCAAGCACCTCTGAGAAAGGAAAAGAAGTCGAACTCCCATCTCTTCCTCTACAGATTGAGAAGACGTTGGGAGAAATGATGACACACATTCCAAAAGGTGCGTTTAAGAAAGCTTCTCACAATCCAAACGCAAGGGCCTCCCAGAACTACTCTGTGGTGGAAGATTTATCCCAAACCCCTTGTGCTATGTCCACTTTGGAGGTCCTCCAAAGTTTCCCTGCTCAGAGGAACGCCTTGCTGACTACTTTAGGCTCGACTGAGACTTGTAACCCGGGTATCATCATGTTAGATACGACTGACTTGAAACCTCGTATGCCTTACCCGTCACGTTTCAGATAGTAGTGGCTCACCCCACGAAAAATTTTACACGAAATATATTTCGCACGATGGTCGATGAGGGTGCTTCGACTTGCGTTATGTCATTAGCATGTTGTAAGACCATTGGTTATCCCGAGTTGTCTCCATCACCTACATTCCTCACTGCGTTTGACGGTCGTTATTTCCGACCACATGGAATCATTCCTTCTTTCCCTGTGCAGTTAGGAGGGAAGACCATGTGCATTGAAGTAGAGGTAGTTGATGCCCCCCTTGACTATAACCTCTTGTTAGGTCAGATTTGGACTTATTCTATGCAAGTAGTGGTTGCTACAGTTTTCCAAGTCTTATTGTTTCCACATGAAGGTCAGATAGTGACCATTGATCAATTGTCCTTCTCTAGACCTGACCCAGCTTTGGGGGCATCCACGGTTCCCATGATAGATAATCCTCAAGCCGGTGTCATTAACGTAGGAGGTGGTTTGTTCCCATATTTGATGGGTACTTTCGATTACCCACCTCCTCATGGCGACGTCAAGTTTATATCGACTCACCATAAGGCTGAGATTTTTCACATCTCGTCGTTCCGCACGACTTACTTTTAGGATCTGTGGATTCTTCCTTCCCCATCAGCCACGATGGATGAGACAGGGCACATTGGCATGTCCATGCCCTTGTTGGCCTTTGAAGTAGCGTACTCTTTAGTCCAACAAGCTTCAGCTACTCCCGATCCAACTCCTGCATAAGAGTTGGATCCACCTCTAGAGCCTATCTGGGCTCAGGTTTCTCTTGCCAACATCGATTCGTTGGATTTAGTCTTGCCTTCTGACGAAGCAGTAATCGAAGCAATGACTAGTCTAGACAAACCTTGGGAAGATATTCATCACAGATCATATTTCCTCCCAGAGTTCAGTCGAATCGAGGCAGGCAAATTCACTATCACCATGACGGGAGATCAACCATGTCCCATTAACCTCTTAGCTACACATGAAATTTATGCTGAGGGAAATATGGTGACTATCACTGCCACTATACCTATCAACATCTCCTGAAACCCTGGTGTCATGGAGAATGTCTTTGTCAGAGCGGATTGCTCCCCCGAAGAGGTTCATATTTACACGGATCTTTTCAAAGAATTCTGTGACGTTTTTGCCTGGTCTTATGAGGAAATGCCAGGCATCGATCCGAAAATAGTTGAACATGAGATGACAATGTATCCTGATGCTAAGCTTGTTCGCCAAAAACTTCATCCAGTTAATCCTAGGAAAGCAACAACCATCAAGGCTGAGGTTTTGAGAAATTTCTCAAAGCGGGGTTCATTTACCTGATTCATTTGACTCAGTGGGTGTCAAACCCCGTACCGGTCGATAAAAAACAAGGCATGATTCGTGTATGTACCAATTTTTTTGATTTGAATAAGGCATGTCCAAAAGATAATTATCCAACCCCATTCATCGATCAGATCATTGATGAATGCGCCGGTTGTGAAGCCTTTTCATTCATGGATGGTTTTTCAGGATATAATCAAATCCAAATCAAACTTGAGGACCAACACAAAACGACATTCATTTGTCCGTGGGGTACATTTTCTTATCGTAAGATGCCTTTTGGTCTCAAGAATGTTGGAGCCACTTTCCAGCGGGCCATGTCTTTTGTGTTTCATGACCTCAAACATATAGTCAAGGCCTATCTAGATGATTTAGCATCGCGCTCTCGCAAGAGAAAGGATCATCCTATGCACCTCCGACTAATCTTCGAGCGTTGTCGCTACTTCAGGATTCGCTTGAATCCCAACAAGTGCAGCTTTTGCGTCACGTCAAGACATTTGTTAGGTTTCATCATTTCAACAACAGGGATCATGGTCGATCCTCTTAAGGTGGAGGCAATAATCCAGTTGCCCCCCCCCATGCACAATCTTAGAACTTCAAAGTCTTCAAGTCAAGGTGAACTTCTTACGACGCTTCATCGCCAACTATGCCGAAATCACCAAGGGATTTATGCGTTTACTAAAGAAAGATGTTCCCTTTTTCTAGGATGAAGTTGCTCAATGCTCTTTCAATGCATTAAAACACGCCCTCACTACTGCACCTCTACTATGGCCACCTAATTATAACAAAGACTTCTTATTATATATGGTGGCCACAGAGTCAACCATAGGCATGGTTTTATTTCAAGAGGAGGATTCATTTTCCGAATACGTGATCTATTACCTAAGCCGAGGCCTCGTAGGACCGGAACTTAATTATTCCCATCTCGAAAAACTTGTGTTTGAAGAAGTTCATGCTGTCCAATGGTTCCGTCACTATGTTTTGTTTCGTAAGACCACCGTCGTTGTTGTCGTGAATCCATTCCAGTACATGTTGAAATGATGAGTTATCGGTGGAAAAATTAGTAGATGGATGGTAATCCTCCAAGAATTTGACTTAGACTTCGTTTCAGCCATGTCCAAAAAGTCACAGGTCTTCGCAGAACTTATCTCGGAGCTTCTGGTTGAGTCAGGTGACGTTGTGCCTGAGGAATCGCCTATCCGGAGGGATATATTTTTGATTGAATATTCAGACCCCTGGTACGGAGATATATTGATCTATCTCCAGACTTTGAAGTGCCCCACCTCTGCTTCTCGTGACGAGCATCGGTGGATACGCCATCAGGCTAAGAACTATCTCATACTCAATGATACATTGTATCAGAGAGGTGTAGAATGCATATTGTGCCGATGTCTCACTCATGAGGAGGTCGTCATAGTTCTCAACGATTTTCATACAGGAGCCTGTGGCAGTCACTTGTCTGGGTTGGAAACAACCCAAAAGATTTTACGAGCAGGTTACTTCTGGCCCACACTTATGAAAGATTGTATCGAGTCGGTCAAGAAGTTCCATCCGTGCCAAATATTCTCATGGAAGATGAGGGCACATCCAGCTCCCATGTTTCATGTCATCACAGTTGGTCACTTCACTAAATGGGGGATTGATTACACTACGTGCAACCCCCAGTCAGCAAGGGGGCATTGCTATATCATCGTAGTTGTCGACTACTTCACTAAGTGGGTCAAAGCTATGACAACTTTTAAAGATGATGGAGAGACTGCAGCTCTCTTCTTATTTAACCAGATTATAGCACGGTTCAGCGTCCCGAGAGAGATTGTCACTGACCATGGCAGTCACTTTCAGAACCAAATTATGTCCGAGTTAACATCAAATCTTGGGTTACGGCAAGAATATTCCTCACCTTACTATCCCCAAGCCAATGGGCAGGTGGAATTTGTTAACAAAACTCTTAAGAAGATTCTACAGCGAACTATCAACTCAGCCAAGTCAAATTGGCATTTGATGTTATACTCGACATTATGGGCTTACCGAACCTCAGTTAAGACTGCAACCGGTTTCTCACCTTTCCATCTCGTTTACGGGCTGGAAGCAGTCTTTCCCATCGAATGTCAAATTCCATCTCTGAAATTGGCAGTACAGTTATTGCCAGACACTTCTCCGCTTGAAGAACGGTTAGTACACCTTGAGCATCTTGATGAACAGCATCACGATGCGGCCCTAGCCAATGAGGCTCATAAACATAAGGTCAAGTGTCAATATGATAGGTTCGTTCGTCCTCAGGTTTTTTCTGAGGGAGACCTTGTCCTGGTTTATGACCAAGATAAGGACCCCCTGGGGGCAGGAAAGTTTAAACCCATGTGGTTCGGACCCTTCATTATTAAAGAGGTTTTAAAAAAGGGCACTTATCGTCTGGTCGATTTTGAAGGGAATGCTTTGGCGGAGCCTAGAAATGGGCTCTACCTCAAGAAGTATTACTCATAGAATGGTCACTGTGGGTAAATTTTTGTAACATATGTATAGTCTTTGTACTATTACCTTTTTACATCTCTTTTAAAACGTGTTATGGACGTGTCATTGATGTTATCTTTCATCAATATGGCAGATGTCAAGTGAGTCCGAGGTGTTCGTTAGGTATGCGGACGGGGCTAGTCGACACATGCGGAGGCTTGCCTCTGCAGCTTGGGTAATCTTTACACCACAGGGTCAGTTGTTATCTTCCGGAGGTATATGCTTAGGTGACACCACAAATAATGTTGTCGAGTATAGTGCAGTTATTGAGTTGCTTCGTAACGCACTGTCATTGGGTATCTCTCGTCTCTGGGTCTATCTCGATGCTCAACTGGTTGTGTCGCAGCTAAATAGAGTATATCGGGTGCATGATCCCACTTTACACTGACGATTCCTTAGGGTACATCTCTTGGAACACAATTTTGATTATATTACATATTTTCATGTTCCTAGGAGTCTAAATCAAATCACATATACTCTAGCTAATCACATTTTAGATTGGCATCTTTCCCACATATAAAACGATCATGAACATAAACATGTAAATACGTTTTTGCACACATAATCCATAAGACACAAAAAATAGGTAAAAATCATATATAAACATCATAAAATCCTCAGAGTACATAGATGGGCGCAAGCACCTCAAAAAGTGGGAACAATAACGAGTCACTGGGCTTATGCCCTCAAGAAATATATACATATCAGGGCTCATGGCACATAAAAGTCTAAAGTCTGTTCAGGGCCTATGGGCCCTGTTATAATCATATACAGCCTGACCCAAACGCCTAAACAATCGGACCCATGTCCGAGGTACCCCTACAATATGAGTCTGCAAGGAGGGCAGCAAGTCCTCTATCTTTGCCATGGGCACTGTGCAAGTGAGCGCAGTAAAGTTCTGCTCAATTCGCCTCAGGACCCTCTCGGCCTCTCTTGCTGGGAGGTTCCCTGCTACTGCTTCTCCTCCAGCGACGACAACTGCGGCTTCTGGCCGTGGGCGACGCCTGTTCTTTGCATAATCGACAGGTCGAACGGGTCCCACATCTGCATGCAACAAAGGTTCACCCATCAAAAACTCTAGTATACAAAAAACATGATATATATATATCAAAATAGACATAAAAATTACATATGCAAACAAAAAAACTAGATAGGTGGAGACTTACCCATCTCCCCTCGCTCCTCACTAGGAGGCACTGGTATCGCTGGATCTCTGGAGAAATCGATCCCCTCATATGGGTAGTCCTCAATAACTGGGATCTGCTGTGACAGCCAGGCAAAAATGTCGTCGTTGAATGCCTCTACGGTCCTTCCACCACCCTGTCGCAACAACAACGTTGCCCATCTGCATACTGCGGGGAAAGTAGCCAGATGTCCTCGTACTATTAGCCGAGGACTAAAACATGGAACTCTCTCAAAGAAAAATGAACACAGGATGGTCCCAAACCCAAAGTTCCTATGTGTCTGTTGTCTGCAAGCTGTCAACTGACCCATCATGCTCTCTAGTAGTGTGGTACTCCAATCAAAAATTTGTGCATTCATGCACTTGATTGCACAGTTCATTTGTGCACGCGAAGCCTGGTGCACGGTTGCGGAGCTGGTAATCCGCCCAATGAGCGATAAAATAGTCTGAAGGGTGAGGCTGGTAATCCTACTAACGGGTACCGAGGAAGATCTCTGATCGGTCCCAACCTCACAATACTCCTCTATCAGCTCCGAGACTTTGCTCGGCCCCGCAAGAAAAATCTAAAAGTTGACTAGTTCCCCTCTCCTCGAGAGGCCAGTCAAAAAATAAATATCCTCGGTGGTGGGCACCAAGGATTGCCCCTCTATCATGAAAGCCTCTGCATCAGGGTGCCAATAGTCAACCAGGGTGTTCAATAGCCTTGGTTGCGCGCGCATAAATGGACACAAAAAGAATTTCACTAAACCACACTACGTCAGTACGACCATAACATTCAGATCTGCGGCCACTAACTCATTGGCGGCCTCATGCTCCCTCTCTCTCCACTGAACATACATCCTACCAACACAACAAAGCAAAAGGGGGGGGGGGGCAGGACTTGTTTTTGCGTCACGGGTGGGGGTACCCGCGGCCTGTCGAGGCGACTGTTGTGGGTACCTACGGGCAGGCTTGGCTCTGCACACGGGTACCTGTGGGCTGTCCCTGGACAGCCCGTGTTTTCCTAGGGTCGACCTCTTTGAGGTCGACGCCCACCCCCAAAATCAACTAAAAGCAACAAATGAAGTATTGAATAACAAGACAAGGGAGTTTGTACTTACTTGGTCTAAGAAAAAGTCTGTTTCGTCCACTGTAGCTCCCGAAATCACGATCTTTGGAAAAGGGGGTCTTTTGGCTCCAGAGTCAATTTCCAAATCAGCAATGGTGATAATGAGCTGCCAGCTTCTATTTATAGACTTTTTGGCCTCTTTTTGTCACTTTTTTGGGCCCCTTTATCAGTTTCTTTATACCAAAAACCATTTTGAGTGGTCCAGGAGTTATATGGGAGGGATTTGATCAGGTATTGGGACAATTTTTATTGAGTTTCAAAAAATAAAAATAAAAATATATATATATTGACGGTCCATAAAAAAAAAAAAAAAATCAAAATTCAACCTAAGCATATAGGGTAGGATTTCATCTCAACTGTTTCATCTCGTTGCCTTTTGTTCTTATGATATAGGATCGATCCCATTTGGTTGTGGCACAGAACCATCTTATATGCTCTAGAAGTGTCGCAACTTGGTGGTAGAGCTTACCGAAACATGGATGCCCTAGGTAGGTCTGGTTGCATTATGGTGTCCATGCCATTTCTAACAACACTGTAGGCTCGGGAGTCCATGTAGTCTTTCCTGAATACGATTTTGAGCCTCATTCACATGGGCATTTTTCACTCTTTGTCTTACCCTCCAGACTCCCAAAACATAACGGGTCTCCTTTTAAGCCCTTTTCAGACCCTCTAAACATGAAAAGATTTTCGAGCGATCTTGTGACCTTTCACGCTCGTTAAACTGAAATTTGAAGTCACGTCTGTCTGGCGGTAGTTTACCCCTTTTTCTGTCCGGATGGTCAACTGTATGAACAAAGGAATACTCTATTGAATGTCCATTCTTTAGAAGAGTATCCTCAGGTACAATTTTATTCCTTTTTCGGGCCTGAGGGACTAAATTTACGAAAAATAAACCCCCCCAGAGTCCATAGTTAAGCTCTTTTCAGACTCCCTAAAATTGAAAAGATCGTCGAGTGACCTTATTCTTTCACACTCGTTAAAATGGTCCAGAAGAACATTCCTGACG
>ML788325.1:463373-478144 GCA_009831015.1 Picea engelmannii | reverse complement strand
TCAGATAGCCCTTAGGTTAGATTAGTGAATAAATTTGACCAGACTGTCTAATCCTGGTCAGATAGCCCCTAGGTAGAGTAATTTCTTAACCCAACAGTTTAATCTGGGTTAATTGTCCTAGGAAGATAGGATTAGCATATAGGTTATTTGTTTCATTTTCTTCACCCCCCATGAAAACAGATTAATAAAGATGTTACACCATGTCCCAAATGCCTAAGAAAAGTTTGTTTGAAACCCCATGGTGGTATCTCTTTGAAATTTGAAGAAAAACCCATAGAATGCTTTATCCTAAGTTTTTCCCCAAGCTCATATTTCTCTGCTCATGATTTATGTTACATTCACTTTCTAATGGTCCAGATCATGGTGCTTAGATCAACGGCTCACAGAGCATTCCGAACCCCCCTTAGCANACCCCCCCCCCCTCCGTTATGCCTTTAATGGAGGGGGGGTCCAGAATTGGTATTAAGGAGCGCGCTAAGATCTGTGGCCAGAAAATAAGTGCGCAGATCAATGGCTCATAATGGATTTTGGACCCCCCCTCGTGTTCTTCTTTTAACCAAGGGGGGGGTCTGGAATGAATTTTCCTTACGACGGGCCCCTTGTTACATGTGGCATTGTCCTATTGGTCTAGAGGTCCCATCCCCCACATGTTGCCTGACATCCCGTCGCCCCTGGACGTCATCCTCCACTGATTCCACTTGTTCCACTTGCACCCGGGGTCGTGTCACTTCCCATAACTTATGTCAGTCCCTGTTGTCAGTACCTAACCCCCTTCACTCATGAACAACCTCCTTTGGCGACTTTTACCTCCAATCACCAACCTCCACGTCACTCGTCTGTATACTTTGGCCACCGTCACCTGCCATATCACCCCAAGTGGCTCGTTGTCCATTAATAACTAGATAATATGCCCGTTGTCATGTTGACCATTTTCCCGCGTCCAACCGACCCCATTTTTTGAATAAAACTACCGTTTTCCCTGTTCATTCGTTATTCATCCATCGCGCCAGAAACCTCTTATTCCTCCATTGCTTCAGCGTCGCCTTCACCCGCATTTAGTCAACCCCACTAACATATTGTTTATTGCAGGTACAGTTGCTGAAATGGTATCAAAGACGAGACAAGTGGAAGGAGAAGAGAACCCTTTTCTTCTCCCTCCTGTCGACTTAGACAAAATTCCCTTGGTCGATAAAGATCGATTGATCGTAGAGACCATTTGCAATTTCAAATTTTCGGATCTTCATTCATGGATCCGGGAGATGTTCCTGGACCAGAGCGATGAAATTGGACTCTGGGAGTCCAATTTGCCCCTGTATCTCTTTCCCCAGATTTATCATTTCCTAGAATTCACCCTCAAATGCCAAGCCCATTATGTCCCCGACCAGAAAGCCATCGTTTCTTCATCTGGAAATGTCCTCTTTTTCATCACCCCTGAAGATATTGACCAGATGATGCAAATACCTCGTGTTGAATCTGTGTCCCCATTCAATTTAGAAATCCTCACTAAGTTATATCAAAAAATGACTTTCCCTCAGAGAGCTCGGATATTTGAGCTTTTCCTCCCCACTTCCGCTCCACTCCCTTCCACCAACCCCCCTTACCCTTCTTCCATGTTCTCCACCAAAGTAAATCAAATCATGTCTTCCCTGTGTGCCCTGCTTGGTTATTGTTCTAACCAATGGGTAGATGAGCCCATCCTTGGTTTTCTGTCCATTTTCTCAAACGATGAAAATCCCACAACACAGTTCAACTACAACACCTTCTTGGTCGATAATATTCATGAACAATTCGTGAATTTTGGCACAGAGGGGATGTTCAAATATGCTTCCATACTGGCATACATGTTCGTTTACTTTCAAGCCGAAAAATTCAGTTTCTCCATGCAGAAGATGGATGCAGACGGAAGACCCCAACTAGTCACAACATGGACTTCTCTCCTAAAGCGTAACTCTACTGAATACGACTTCAAATATTTCATTGATCAGTTTTACCACCCAGTGGTAAACATGTTGAGCGATAGGTATGAGCCATGAATAAATGAAGAGGTCCAGAGAATTCTACATCTCTCGGAAGATGCAAAGACAGGTGACTGGTACTTGTATCAGAATCACACAGAGATCTGAGTTTACGGGTGCGAATTGGCACCCTACAAGCTCCCAAAATATGTACCTGTAAGGATTTTTTCATTAGAATATATTAGGCAGATAATGAATTCCGATGATATTCACTTTGTTTCCCTGAAGAAGAAGAAACAATTGCGGATCAAGGGGCAGATTGGTTCTTTCATCTGTAATAGTCGAGGCGCAAGGGAGGAAGCAGACAAAATGTTAAAGGAGATGAAATTCTTTACAAGTTTCACCTAGCACTATGATCCGTGCGGGATCATTTCTGAAATGAGAGTGAAAAATAAGAATGTCCCATATGCGCATGAGTCCAAGCCAGAGATCGAGAAGTTTGCAAATCAAACAGTTTGGATGCCTGATACTTTTATGGACGTGGAACAACAAGTTGAAGTGGAACAGCAGGTTTCCTCAACGAGTGTGCCACCCACAACCACACCCCAGGTCCCCAAAGAGAAGAGGCCCCGACAGGAGTCTTCTCCTCCTGTAATAGAGGTGTCATCAGAGGAGTTCAATATGCACACCAAGAGGCCAAAGACAGTTTCAACGCCTGGCGCGACAATAGAACAAGAAGTCCCGACTACCACAGTAACTACCACAGGGGTCAAGCCAGTCACACTACCTTTTGGTTCGAGCCAACTTAAAGAAATCACAACAGAAATATCGAAGAAATCCATAGATTCTCCCATGGATACTCCACCTAGCAAAATTGGGCCCAAGTTGGGCATTTTTGAAAAGTATGATTTGATCAAAAAGAAAAACCAGACCCTTACTAGCAGCACTTATGCCTAGTTTCGAAAGAAATCATCTACAGCTCAGCATAGGCTTCTGTCAGCCTTTGACACTAAAAAGGGTAGGATGCACATGGCCTACCTCCAAGCACAGGTATCGGATCCCAAGGTTATTTCAAATTACAAGAGGGCCACTTTCGAGTTCCAAGCGAAATATGTGCATCCAGCAGATCAGATGGATCTACATAAACAAACAGGGGAGATGGCTTTCCACACATTGGCCCATACTTCAGCTTCTGTAGCAAAGTTTCAAGTGTCTTTGAACAATGCTTAGACCTAACTCAAGTTGGAGAAAATATCATCTTTCGCGAAAGACAACAGAATCAAGACGCTGGAGGAGCTGGTCCTCAAAATTGGTTATGACCCTGCGAACGTCAAGGCTGCCGAAGAGATGATAAAAAAGAAAAATGCTGACATTGCGTCCTTAAGAAAATAGCTGAATCTCCCACCCACAGAGGACTCACAGGCCAAGGAGATAGCAGAAAAGGAAGGTGAAAAGGATGAGATGTTAAAGTTACTCATGGAGCAGAATGCTCGGCTAAAAGAGATGGAGGCTGAGATGGAGAGACTGCTAAAGGAGAAAGAGTAGGCGAAGCCAATGGAAGGCATTCCATTGAGTGCTATCCCAATTGCAGGTTTGAGCACAACAATAGTGACAGCCATTCCATCTACCACATCAGTGCCACTTCCAGAAGGAACAACAGACCTTGCCAAGTCCATGGAGAAGATGAACCTGCGAGAGTCAGAAATTAGCAGGCTTAAGAAATAAGTGGAGAACCTCCAAGAGATCAAGACTTCTTTTCAGACAAGCCTATCCAAATAAAAGCAGGTGAATGAGCAAATCAGGAAGGATTTATAGCAGCTCCAAAAGCAGACAATGGCAGGGAAGAATTTGGCTGAGGTCAAAGAGATTGTGTGGAAAGATATTTCCAAGTCCATAAATGAAATATGGCCAATGGTTCAAATCATGTTTGAACAAAATGAGTTGCTCGAGAGGAGCAAACAAGCTGTTGAGAAAATCATAATGGAGCTGGGAGACATGCCAACACAAGCAAATGAAATCATCAGGTTCCTGAATTCCAAGACCAGAGAGGAACTTGAAGAACTAAAGATCGAGGACAGGACGGAAACTATACTTGAGGTAAAAAGGGTTCTAACCAAAAGAGGTCTCATGCTTCAGCTTGAGGAGAACATTCAAGTCATGGATCAGGGAGTACAAAAGTTTTTCAATAATATAGATTTCCTCCAAAAGAAGGGCCTACCTAGCCTGAAGGTCATTAATGACAAATTAATGACACTCCCTGATTACAAGAAAAGGCTGACTAAAGTGTCTAAGGATAGTTCCAAGTTTGCAGGGATACATGGAAGCATCACAGGCAAAGCATTCATGGATGCCCTGCAGTTGGATATTAGTATCCAACATGAGATTAAACACATATTCATCATCAAGCCTACTTTTGATAAACATACAGACATGGATGAAGTGTGTCAGAGATTGCTTAAAGTTACAGTGCCAGGTCATCTCAGATGGGAAGAACTGTGTGATCTACTAGATTAGCAGATGAGTTGTCACAATCCAGTCACCTATCCAGTCAGAAGAGGTTGTGAAGGAACCTCGCCAATGGCCTACCCCAGAAGTTCCACAAACAGTTGTATCGAATCATCAAGCAGTTTTGATTAGTTAAGTTAGTTAGACTAAAAATAGAATGAGCATGTCCTAATCAGTTATGACATGAACGTTTGTATTTTGAATTATAAATACTTCATCTTTCGAAGTATTGAGGGTTGTTGATTCGCACACCCTATTGCTATCAAACTGTACTATTTTTGAAGAGATCTGCCATTAATAAAGAAGAGGCCCTTTTACAGGATTCTTGCGTATGTTCACTGGTGATGTTGATTTTCTAAGTTAAATGTTTTTCTCTCTCTGTATTCATTTTGTTTTATGAATCTAATCTTTATGAATAGCGTTATGTTGCAGGATTTATCTTTGATACCCTATTTCCGATTCTAAAGATTTAAATGTTTATCTTCTAATATATTCAATTAAGAAATTCTTAACTGCTTGTTATTTGAAGTTATTTTCCTCATCTGTTCTTCCGTCCATCATTTTAAATTACTAAATATCCAGTGAGTGTATTATCTCACCCTGTGAAGGTTTTCTTTGGCATTTCTAGTTGTATCTAGTATCTGATTGAATACAGACCCCATATCCCAATGGATGTGTAGACCGTCTCAACCAACTTCAAAAGACTCTTTAAAAACAAAACCAACAGTTTCTTTACCTAGCCTAATATCTGAAATTAAAAACAAATCTAAATCATATAGAGAGACCCCTCTCTAAAGTTGGAAGGGCTAGATCCCAGCTTTAAAAGCGGTTGGTTAAGGTTACCTTTGTAGATTTCTTCTTTTTCAACCTCTAGGAAATTTACCAAGTGCTAACAGTGCCTTGATCTTGTATGTTTGTTGTACTTGTTCCTCCATTGTAACGTAATACTCCTTTATTCTTTTTTAAAAATCATCAAAAAGAACAAAAAAATCAAATATACCCCAAAAAGAGGATGGGAAAAGTATTTTCTTTATTGGCAGCATCATGAGTCACCCTTGGATAAAGCACATCTGTTCGTTTGATTCATCAGACTATGGGATGTAGTACGACCTTAGGAATCTTTGCTCGTTATAGAGAGTTGTGTCCTCCACCGTTTGGTTACTCTTCCAAACATATGGAGAGTTTGTGTTTCCTCCTGCTTCATAGACTTATGATTAACAGATATGCTGCCTGAGTCTTATCACTTGTCATGCTATTGTCCAAGGGAATTTTATCACTAAGATTGAGTCAGCCCCTCTACAATATGTCTCTTTCCGCATACCCGGCCATCCTTAACGTCTAATCAAGTCTTTGTTCGAAATCACTAAATCCTTCAGTCTGATCATCAATATTATCAAGTCCATAACTGACAAGCTGTCGAAGACCTCTGGGTAGTGCAGTTGTACACTCATATTACACTCCTACCCGATTTTTAGAATATTTTGAATTTTTTTCTCTAGCTCTGAAGTACATCCCTCAGGCCGAATCAGCTTCTGGGAGATGGATACTTTATATGTATATCTTTCTGGTTTTGAGATGTAGCTCCACTGTGTATTATTCACAACTACTCTTCATAGTTGTTTGACATGGATCTATAGTGTATTTGATTGGTAGCCATGGTTCTATTTTATCCTAAGCATGGGTATGCCCGCCTCGATGAGACATTTGATATTTTTTTTGCAGACGACACCTCTTGATTCTTGATTCCTGGGCTCACTCATTCAGCATATCAGTACAGATTGGTAAAGAATTGGTAATGTATTTCGGCCATCAGATGCTCTTCTGAACTCACACATTAGGGGGCATCTATTATAACACTAAATTGCACCACACATGCTTACCTAGCAGTAGGCCAACTCATATCCCTTCCTTGCCAAATCCATGCTGAATAAACTCTTGAAAATCCTCTTAAATCAAGTGACACGTGCCCTAACTCACTACTGCACATGTTGGAACACTGGCAGGCCTACTACTACACACATTGGAATGCTGACAGGCCTACTACAGCCCACGTTTACCTAACAAAGCACAAAAATAGGAAAGTTGCCAACGGGACAAAAAGCTATGGGTCAGTTAACTGAAACTCCCAGCCATGCATGGCCGAGAGTTCATCCAAAACCCTAGCTCCTTCTAGCCTATAAAATAAGGGGTAGGGGTACTATTTGGAAGAGGAAAAACATAGCGAAGAAACTCTGCCCATTTGCCGAATCCATTTGTCCCAACCCTTTAGCCTTTCCTCAAGCCTAAGGAGAATTAACACAAAGCAGTTGGAGGACAAAGAAGAGGAGGAGCCCAGGATCAGGATCAAGGAATGGTGGTCGGTCTCAACATTTATTGTAAGTTGATTCATCTTGAAAATAATAAAGAATACTTTTCCCGTCCCAATGCATGAGTTATATATGATTTATTCGATTTATGCTTAATCTCTAACCCTCAAGTAGAAGAATAGAATGCATGCATAGTGTTTTGTCTTGATTACATGATCATCGTTGGAAGGAGCAGCGCAAGCAAGCGGACAAAGCGCAATGGAGGATCTACACCAAACATCAGTAAAAAAATTAGTAGATCCTTTCCATGCTTGTGTGTGAAAAAGGGGTTTGAGTTTTGGGGTGACAGGTTAAAAGTGATTTATTTAACGTCATGATATACATGCAAGCCTAACCCTATCTTGCTAGTCCGTAGGGTATTATTTCCCAACAACACATTTGTATTATCAAGATTTATGATGAGATAGTTGGGTACATTTGATGTAGTCTGCATGTATCCCCGGAGGTGTGGTTATGGAACCCGAAGTTGATTAAGGAATATGGACATGAAGGACAGTGAAATTGTAGGTTAGACACTCATAGATGGATATTCCTTATCGTGAATTTTCCGATGATATGTGGTACGCCACATGGTTCATCACAATTAGAGAGATATGGCCTTGTAAAATTGGAAGCCTCGAAGAGTGGTCAAGAAGCCCATAGTTGGTTACAAGTATTAGTCAAAGGGTAAAGTGGTTGCAACAAGAAATCCCTAAAGTAAGGAGAGAGGTTACTATGAAAAAATGTATAAATAACTCAATGTGTGTCTCATAAGTAGACACACACATACAATTGAATATCTATCTTGTGAATGTTATGATCTAGTATTGTGATATTTTTGCTAGTTTACGATGACATTTTTTTGAGGTTTCGAAGGAAGATCGAAGGTGAAAGTATCAGGGTTGCAACAAACATGAGTAACCCTAGTTTCTTAGATATCCATGAGTTGCATGTTTGAAAGGTGAAGATGTATGCAAGATGTAATGGAGAAAAGCATCAATATCCACATTTAGTAGTAAAGGAAGTCACAGATCTGTGAAAATATTTTGAAAGGGTGAAAACCAATGTTGGTACCTAGTTGCTAATGACTATGGAAGAAGTTACATGTCAGCTTACAATATAACAGGTCATCTATAGGATTAGAGGTAAATTTTAAGGGTTATGGTTATGGTGTTATGGTACATGGCATGATTGAGAGTGATATGGTATATGGTTGAGACATTTGTTATGGTTGATCTACTTGGTGTGGTACAAGGTTGATACATGGTATGGTATGGTTTTGATGTACATGGTTGATGTATGTGGTTGATGTGCATGGTTGGCATATGGTATGGTACATGTGTTGATGTACATGGTTGATACATGATATAGTACATGATTGGTACTTGGTATACATGGTTGATGGTTGAAGCATATGGTATAGGTTATGGTGCATGGTTGATACACGATTTGGTACAGATTGAGGTGCATGGTTGATGCACATTTTGGTACAGGTGTAGATGCATGGTTGATGCACTTGTTGTGGTACATGTTGTGGTACACTATTGATGCTTGGTATGGTACAGGTTGATGGTATGTTAGTGATATTGGTACATGCTTGGTAGAGGCATGTGTTGGTGATGTTGGAAATCTAGTTGAGAGGTGTCCTTCATATATGATCCATGTGAGAGGATCTAGTTGAGTATCAGTTGATAGGTTGATCAGTAACAGGTTGGATGCAGTGACAGTGACAGGTTACATGTTTATGTGATAGTGGAAATGATTGTGGTAGTGATAGTTTGGTCTACACTTAAATTTCAGGGCGGTAGGACAGGGAAAGGAAACGGGGTTGTAGCCTCCTTTTGGTTGGTGTTAGAGAATCAGGGAGTTGGAGCGTCCTCTAGGTTTGATCTTGAGAAATAGGTGTTTGTATCCACCTTCCGGTTGGAGACGAAGAATCCAAGGGGTTGTATCATCCTTTTGGTTGGAGCCAGAGAATTTAGGGAGTTGTAGCTTCCTTCCAGATGGAGCCTATAAATAAAGGGTTGTAGCCTCCTTCCACTTGTAGCTGGAGCATTGGGAAGTTGTCTCTTCCTATCAATGAATTATTGATATATATAAGAAAATATTCTGTGGTTTTCTCCCATTTTGGTTTCCATGTAAATGCAGGTGTACTTTGTATTTGATGCGATGTTGTTGATGTGATGCTTCTTATGATTATATTCTCATGATATATTTAATGCAAACATAGATGATACATTGATGATAAACTATTGAAAATTGTTTTTAAAGTGAAAGAATTATATTGTGGTTAAAAGTGGTATAAAGTGCTCATACTGATTCACCCCTCATCTTAGTGTTCCAAAAAACCTCCAACTGGAACTTGGCCTACAACTAAAGGTTCCCCCCTAGTTGGAAACTAAGTCATATATTAAGGTTTCCCTCCAATGAGGTATTGGACTATAGATGAAGGTGTCCCTCCAGCTGTAATGTGCCCCACAGGTGTAGGTGGAATAGTTTGTGGAACTTTCATTGTGTTAACACCTTGATTGGGTGGATGAAAAATGAAGCTACTTGTCATAGGACCTGAGGTAGCAACATTGTTGGTCACTAGACTAGATGGATTCCATAAAGGATGACCAGGTAATTCACTTGGTGTATACAAGTGTGTATCTAGAGATGCGTGAAGATAATTTATACTCACCGATTGTTGTGTCAAGGTAACAGGGGTCAACTACATTTCCTACAAAGAAGAATTTATAGCAATGGTAATGTGTGCTAGAGAATCCATCTCATGATCCAATGGGGGGATTTGTGGTATATATAGGGAGGTAATATGGGGTACCTAGGGAGGTACCCAATGGGAATTTAGTTATGTGTTATTAGTGGAAGTCATTTAATATATGGGAATGTGGTCATTCAATGTAAGGTGGAATAGGTCCACTATATTAATAAAGGCCCACTATGGTAGTTGGATGTAATAAATGGGAGAAGGATCTCTAGAAGGTTCCTAGGAGATAGGGAGAGCTATATAAAGAAGTCTAGGTAATGTAATGAAACATGGTGAAGAACATTGTGATTGTACAAGCAAGGATTGCTTGAGGAGTTTTATCCTTCCATAAGGATTAATATATGGTGTTACCCTACCTCGAGGGTTTTCTCTATTTCTTGTGTTCATGTTATGGTGAATGGTTTATGGTTTATTCTTGGTTTTATTGAAGTATATTTGCAGATCAGTCTTTGGTTCTTAACAATTGGTATCGGAGCACTTTCCTTGGCCAAAGAAGGGAAGATTTGTTTTCTCTTTTTGCAGAATTGTTTTAGGGAAGAAAAAGAGGGCGGCGCACTTCAAGTTCCGATATAAATTTTTACGAGCTGAATTTGAAAAAAAAAATCAGGTATTTGAATTCCTCTCGAAAAAATACCCAATTTCAAAAAACAAATCAGCCGAAACGGAGTTCGGGAAGTAAAGTTATGAGCATTTTAAATTCAACAATTTTTCAGGGTTTTTCTGGAAAAAGCCGCGATTTTTTGTCGTAACTTATTGATCTATTTTTTGGGTTTTTTCATAGAAAGATGTATTTTACAGGGAAATATGATGTCCCTAGTATTGAATCATTCATTAAAGAAATAAAATCATCATGGAGAGATACTTGGCCCCATTGGGTAGCTCTCAAATTGCAAGGTGATGCTGCCATTTGGTGGAAATTGCTTGATTATAAGGAGATGATGAGACTTTCCAATGGAGAAATTGAAAAAAATATTGCTAGACAAGTGGTCTCATGGAGAAAATAAGGATAAAGAGAGAACCAAGAGTTTATTATCATGTGAAAAATCTATATTACAGGTTCATGGTTGTATTCATAAAGAAAATATCATTGTTTCTATTAACCCTAGTTGCATGCATAATTTTATCAATGTTCAGTTGATTAATAGATTGCAAGTTCCAATAAAGAATATTCAAATCATAGATGTTGAGGGTGAAAATGTTCAAATTTTTAAAGATTTGAAGATTACCATGAATAAATATGTGTTGCATTCAAATTTTTATGCTATGGATATGGATGAAGTCGATATTGTTTTGGGATATCCTTGGATAGAATTAGTGGGTACCATTAATATTAATGTGCAAAAGAAGTTTTTAAAGTTGTGGTACAAGAAAAAGAAAATCACATTGCAGGATGTGTCTCTTATTAAGAAAGATGGACCCATGGAAGATAGAAAAGAAGTTATTTCCCAGTCTGAAGTTGAATCAGAGGCAGAGTCTACAGAAGGAGATGAAGCAAAACTACAAGAAGAACATAATCAGGAAGCTAAGGAGGTCATTGACTCAAAGGCACAAAATGTTGCATATTTGAAGAAAAAAGAACAAATTCCTACAATTGTTGTATATCGCCATCCACATCATATAGAGATGCAAAAGTCATCAAGGCAAGGGCATGTGCATCAACACATTTATGCACCAGCAGGGCACCAGACAAGAAACCGATCAAGAGGTTCATGGAAGACTACCAACACTATGGGAAGAGCTCAAGCTATAGAAACAATCCCATGGCAACTGCGACATGGTGTAGAGAAAGATAAGGGTGCAAAGGTAGCATATAGACATCATGTTCGACTTCCATTGGGATGGATGGATGGATGGTTGTACTTGGTACCAGTTGGCTACATTGCTTAGCCAGTCATATTGTATGGTTTCTTCTAATGTTTCGAGGATGAAACATGTGAAGGGGGATAGAATGTGGTATACCTAGGGAGGTAATATGGGGTACCTAGGGAGGTACCCAATGGGAATGTAGTTATGTGTTATTAGTGGAAGTCATTTAATATATGGGAATTTGGTCATTCAATGTAAGGTGGACTAGGTCCACTATATTAATAAAGGCCCACTATGGTAGTTGGATGTAATAAATGGGAGAAGGCTCTCTAGAAGGTTCCTAGGAGATAGGGAGAGCTATTTAAGAAGTCTAGGAAATGTAATGAAACATGGTGAAGAATATTGTGATTATACAAGCAAGGATTGCTTGAGGAGTTTTATCCTTCCATAAGGATTAATATATGGTGTTACCCTACCTCAAGGGTTTTCTCTATTTCTTGTGTTCATGTTATGGTAAATGGTTTATGGTTTATTCTTGGTATTATTGAAGTATATTTGCATATTAGTCTTTGGTTCTTAACATGATCACTACTCCATCTGTATAGTTAGATGTTGATGCATGCATGATAGATTATTTCCTATTGTACATATTGGGTGGAAAGAAGTAAGAATAAAAAACATCACAATAACTCCTTAATGGAAACTCAACGAGTGGTTGACCAAAAGGGCCAACCAAAGGTGGATTTGTGGAAAAGGTAAAACCTTCTTTCATGGTTTTGACCAGTCCTTCAAGATGGTCAGTTGGGGGAGCTATGCTCCCAATTTTAGAAGAAACCCATTCGTTAATATTTCCTTTGCTAGAAGGGTTTCGTGGAAGATCATGTTCTTCGAGATCCAACCCTTTCATTCTATGATATCTTCAAAGACCTTGGTTGTCCATGGTAAAAGTATAATAGAAATAATGATCCCTAAGGCCAAATATGGATGTTGAAAGAACACACCTTAAAACAAATACAGGCAATCAACCAAGAAAATGTAGATAGAATGATATTTCAAAGATGGGATGTCAAGATGTCACCGAAGATATGATAAGAAGTTACCCAGACCTCCACGTAACACCCCTTCTTGGTGAAAACAAGCCTTACTTCATAGGATCACCCTCTAAGGGCACTAAAAGTGTGATATGATGTCTTCCCTAGGTACTGTGAGAATCCCCCCACAGTCACCTCTGTAAATACCTAGGAAAGGTCACTAGGGTTACCAACTCATAATCGACCTATAGGGGAGTACATTCGATAGTCGAGATCGAACGTATGGGCAGGATAAAAAGGTCCAAAGATCTTCTAGAGGAATAAAGACAAGTGGACTAGTAATAATCCTGAGGACCTTGAATGGATTAGATATTGACGAAGCGTCGTGACCAAATGAACTAGTAACACTCAATAAAAACCCCCAATATACTCTCTTTCCATTATGTTTGGTTAATATTTGGGGGGATATTGTTACGAGGAAAATATCTATATGGTTGGGGTAAACCACAACAGATTAAATGACACATAGAAATTGTTGGAAATATTGTCATTGATGGCAAAGGATGAGGCAAAGGAAGAAGAAGAGTTTTCATGTATAAATATAATGTATGAAGGAGGAGAAAGAAAATCAGTCTATCGTTGAGTTTTGGTGATACTCTGTCAAGAGAAGAATAACCAGAGAAATTGGGGTATTGATAGGCAACTCTGTGATGATCTATGGATAGATTTTGGGATGCTCAGGTACAGTGGGCTTTGAACAGGAGTAATTATTTGAAGGTTTTGCGATTGTAATAAACATTCAGACCCTTCGAGCAAAATCCATCAGATTTCATAAGGTAAGGGATCGTGGTAACAACCGTCGGATGGGCGTGTGAATTAACAAAGGTGTGGTGCATTTGATTGATTGGTCTTTTGACTATATAGGTGGGGCCCGAACCCTAATACATGGTGAATATTGATATTAATAAAAGTCCGAAGGGTTGTTGTGTACGATCGGAATTATATACATGTGGTCAGTTAACATGGGTTTAATTCAAAGTTTTATGTGGGACCCGATTTCCCTTCGCATTATTGGTTCATTATATATTATGCCAAGATCTTAACCCCCCAGTCGAAGATTAAAATTAACGTTGAACGGACCGAAAGGTCACATGGTTATATATCACTGTTGGGGTTTTCAACGACACAATAATGTTTAGAATATTACGTGGCGGAGACAAAGATTATCCTTGGGATGATTCGTACATGGAAGTATGAAGGTTGGGGTTTCATTTTGAATTTAACAATATTAAAGAGCCCCATGGAGTAAATCAAAGGAATACCATTAGCGTTGAATGGTTTTGACCCATGGTCTTAATAAGGGCGAAAACTATATAAAGTGATGAGTCTCATGAAGAAGTGGAGTGCGAAAAAGGTTGATATGAAAACGAATCTCTTCTGGAGATATTTGTGTGTATAATCCCGGAGATATTTGAATCGATGGTGCACCTGTGAAGATGATGGCCAGATGATGTTTAATTCCTGGTTTAATCGACGGATGAAGTCATGGAAAAATAGTGCATAGAACACATATGAATAAGGGTAAGTTATTATAGATCTAACCTGCTATGCAACACATATTATTACAGATCAATACAAAAGGGGGGAAGCGTATATATATATAAATACGGGTCATTCACATTAAAGGTGCATATGAAAGTTGGGATTTCTTACGAAGGATGTTGAATGCATATATTCTCTGAAGTCTGGGTTATTGCTGATATTCTGAAGTTTTGGGCAAAACATGTTTGTTGACAATTGTACAAAGGGTTGAAACTGCCTGATCCAGTGTGAAAATTGATGAAACATGGTCAACAACGAGTCTGAGGGTTAAAGCCTTCAGTAGAAGCATCCTGCCAGTAGAAACTGGTGTTATTTTCTGGGGGTCGAAGCTCCCTTCCAGGAAAGGCTGGTAAACAAGAGAAGGTTGCAACCTTCTGCAGGTAGAATCCTGCGTACTAGTATGAGTCTGCACTAGTACAATGTTGTGAAACGTTTTCTTAATAATAATTATTGAAGACAGAGACAACGACAGCGGTGGTTTTCTCCTGATTTGGGTTTCTACCTTAAATCCTGGTGTCCATGTGTCTTACTCATGTGCGTTGGTTTATTTTGTTATTACTGCACTGGATTACTGCATACTAGACATCTAATGAATGAAGAAATGTCTTAAGAAAGAATTATATTCATAATAAGATCTCTGGATGCACTCTTGTTTTGTTAAGACTATACAATAGTTGGTCTCTACAAAGTAGCCTAAGGTTTTCAGTGAAAGAAAAGAGAAAATTATTTGATTGCTCAAAATACTGATTCACTCCCC
>ML788325.1:424137-437726 GCA_009831015.1 Picea engelmannii | reverse complement strand
TTGTGGGGATCCAAGATCCTTCCCTTGCAAGAACAAGGGACCCAAATTCCTCTTTCTTCTCGGTGTTTTCTTTTCACTAATACAATCCTTTCCATTGGTAACATGAGTCTTATTGGTTTCTTGTTCTTATGTCCTTATGCTCAATAGTTTAGTTCTTTCATTTCTTAGTTTAATTCTTATCTTGATCTTTTATGTTTCTTTTTCTAACCCTTTCCTTCAATGTTGTTTTGCTTAGCTAACCCAACTAATCTTGTAAGCACCTTTGTTTTGCTCATTTAGGTGACAAAAGAGGTGCAACAGATTGGCGACTCCACTGGGGAAAGGTATCAATTTCCTACCCCATTTGGGTTTTTCTAGATCTTATTTTGGTTTATTTAACCTGTAGGTACCATAATCGGCCCAAGACGACCTGCAAAACATCCAATTCAAAGTTGAATTGAGAGAATTCCAATGAAAATTTTCTTCATGACCATGTGTCAGGTGTGCGCGGGTTTATAGGCCCACATGTGCGCCAAAAATACTATGTTGTTCAGTGCCCTCTACACACCTGGGCCCAAAAGTATTTTCTGGTTTATGCATAGGTTCTCAGTGCGCCTCTGTTTTCTCTAAGACCCACACACTTGTGTAGAAAAATACACATTGTAATCCTTTTTGTGATTTGGGGAAGGCCCCTAACCTTCTTAAAAATGATTTCATGCATGTTGTAATCTGCACCACACTTAGTTCCCTCTCCATATAAAGGGATTAGTCAAAACACATAGGCACTTAGGGGGTTTAAAATCATTATTTCCTCTTTTGATTTCATTTTTCCACATGGATGGCTTTCTTTGACTAAGAATATAAGTTGGAATCATTTGTAATTACATATAGCTTGCATTGGGACTAGAAATTGGATAACAATAATTTAGAAGATATATGAATGGTCTGAGATATGACATTCAGGATGAGATGAGCATGGTTACAATCAGGAATGTAGAAGATGCTTATCAGATTTCTTTGAAAGCAGAAGAGAAATTGGCCCAAAAGCAAGGTCAAAGGGGTAGAGGTAGAAGTCATAGAAGAGGCAAAGAAGTTTCCCAAGACAAAGTACAGAAGCCCAAGGATGAAGAGAATAAACATCATAACCACCCAGAAAGGGGAGGAATTTCACAAGGAAGAGAATATGCCAATATGAACACTTTTCCGTGAGCAAGAGGAAGAGGAAGAGGTAAAGGAGGTGAAATAAAGTCTTTTGTCTGTGGAAAGATCAGACACAAATCTTGGGAATTTCCTGATAGAAAATGATATGGAGGAGGCAAAGCTCACATTTCATAAACACAAAGGAGAAATGTTGAGGCAGAATATGCAAAAGGCGGAAGATCCTTAATGATGAGGAAAATTCTCTTGAAGCCAGAGAAGGAGGTGGAGAATCCAGTCCAGAGGACCAATTTGTTTATAGCTGATTGCAAGGCCAAGGATAGGGTATGCAAGGTAATATTTGATAGTGGAAGCATGGATAATATAGTATCCACAAAGAATGTGGAGAAGCTAGAATTGGAGACAATTGCACATCCGAGCCCATATAAAGTTTTGTGGTTGCAAAAGGGACATCAGGTAACAGTCACTAAACAATGTTTAGTTGAATTTAAGATAGGGGGTTATAGATATGAGATCTTATGTGATGTTATTCCCATGGATGTTTGTCATCTTTTGTTGGGGAGGCCATGGAAATATGACAGAAATGTTATCCATGATGGAAGGAAGAACACCTATACCTTGGAGAAGAATGGTAGGATGCATATGTTGTTTCCAATTGAACACAAGAAAGTGAAAGAAGAAGCAAACAATACTATACTTCTCATGAGTGGGAAGGAACTTCTAGATGGGGTCAAGAAAGATCAAGAAATGCAGTTTGTTGTGTTAATAAAACCTAGATTCATCTTGACCAGTACTTCGATTGATGATCTACATGAGGAAATTCAGGAACTGCTGGAGAATTTCTCCGATGTAGTGGTGAATGATTTACCGTGTTCATTGCTTCCCATCAGAAGTATAAGACATCATATTGACCTTATACTAGGAGCGAGTTTACCAAAAAAAGTAGTGTACGGATTGACGTCGCGGGAGAATGAAGAGGTCAAGAAGCAAGTCTAGAATTTGATGGACAAAGGGTTGATTAGAGAAATATTGAGTCCATGCATTGTACCAACAGTGTTAAGTCTGAATAAGGATGGTGGATGGAGGATGTGTATAGACACGAGGGATATAAACAAAATCACCATCAGATATAGATTTCCTTTACCCAGGATGGATGAATTGATGGATTGCTTGAGTGGGGATTTTTTTTTTTCAAAAATTGATTTGAAAAGAGGATATCGTCATATTAGAATAAGGGAAGGTGATGAATGGAAGACAACATTCAAGACGAATGAGGGGTTGTATGAATGGGTTGTCATGTCGTTTGGATTGACGAATGCACCAAGTACTTTTATGAGATTAATGAATGAAGTCTTGAAAGATTTCATCGGAAAATTTGTAAATGTGTATCTTGATGATATATTGATCTTTAGAAACATTGAGGAAGAACATTTGAGACATTTAACTCTAGTGATGAGGAGGTTGCAGTAAGAGAAGTTGTTGATAAATCTGAAGAAGTCATCTTTCATGAAGAAAGGACTCATTTATTTGGGTTTTGTAATCTCTTCAAATGAGTTGAAGATGGATCCTGAGAAGGTAAAAGTGATCAAAGAATGGCCATCACCGGGGAATATCTTTGAAGTCAAAAGCTTCCATGGACTAGCTAGTTTTTACAGAAAGTTCATCAGAAATTTTAGTGGGATTTGTGCACCAATGATGGAAATAGTCAAGAAAATAAATAAATATTTTCATTGGACAGAGGAAGCAGAAAGAAGTTTCAAGTTGTTAAAGGAGAAGATAACCGAACAGTCAGTTCTGGTTACGCCAAATTTCAGCAAAACATTTCAAGTCAGATGTGACACAAGTGGATTCATAATTGGAGCAGTCTTAAGTCAAGACAATAGACCAGTTGCATAATTCAGTGAGAAGATGAACAAGACCAAGATGAAATATTCCACATATGATAAAGAGTTTTATGTAATCATACAGGCGCTGAAGATGTGGAGGCACTACTTCGTTCCAAAAGATTTTGTTTTGTATAGCAACAATCATGCTTTACAATTTGTAACCAAACAGGAGAAACTGAACCAGAAACATGAAAAATGGTTTGAATTTATGCAAAACTTTACTTTTGTTATAAATCACTGCTATAGCGAGAAAACCCCTCTATGGACTACACTAGGGTTCTAAAATGTAGGCAGAGATAACTGTCTAAAGTCTCCTACTTTCTATCAACTATCCCAACATTACCCCACAATCATACATAAAAGATAAAATCTAGGAATTTGGTAGGCATACCTTAAACTCCACGTCCAGTGTCGATCCCTTTGTGCTTGGTTGTTTCCTGACTGCAAGTCTCCTCCCAAGGCTTTCCTACATTCACCAAAAGAAAAACAAGAAACTACAAGTGTGCATTCTACATATGGATTAGTGGGTTAGACATCATAAATAAGAAATGTAAAAAAATCATAGAAATTTAAGACGTCATTTGGTGGGATGGAAAAAGTACTTGTTTGGTACGTCATTTGGTAGTAGTGGTGTAGGGTGTGTATACCTTCAAAACAATGATTTTTAGAAGAGCTTGTTCAGTGATGGCTTGGAAAAGATAGCAAGTTATATGGCTTGATGCCATGTGTGCATGTTTGGTGCAATTTAGGGTTATAACATATGCCCCCTAATGTGTGAGGTCAAAAGAGCATCTGATGGCCAAAATACATTACAAATATTCACCAATGTATGAAGCGAGTGAGCCTAGGGACCAGAGTTCAGGAGGTGCCTTCTGCAAAATAACAATTTGTCTCACTAAGGTAGGCATACCCATGCTCAGGATGAAATAAAATCATGGTTGTCAATCAAATGCACTGCATATCCATGTCATATAACTATATAAAGTGTAGCCGTGAATAATACACAACGGATATACATCTCAAAATCAAAAGATATACACGCATAGTATCCATCTTCAAGAAGCCAAAGACGTCTGATGGTTGGAGATGAGGTCTTTAGAGCTCAAGCAACAATCTTCAAAATCTTCAAACTCGGGTAAGAGTGTAATATCAGTGTATGACTTCACTACCCAGAGGTCTTCGATGGCCTGTCAGGAACAAATAAGAGGATCATGATGACCAGGCAGAGAACTTCATTGATTTTGAACAAGGACTTGATTGGTGTTTCGGGGTGGCCGCGCATGAGAACAAGAGACGAACTACAGAAGGGCCTACTCAAGTTTAGTAAAACTTCCCTCGGATGAAAGAATGACAATATATGAGACTCAAGCGGCATTGCATTGACATAATTTCATGATGCAGGAGGCAGTGCAAACTCTCCATATGTTTGGAAGGATAACCAAATGGAGGAGGACACAACTCTATGTAGCGAGAAAAACTTCCTAAGGTCATATTGAATCCTATATATTGATGAACAAACAAAAGGATGTGCTTTGTCCAAGGGTGACTCATTGTGTTGTTAACAAAAATAAAATACTTTTCCCTTCCTCTTTTTGGGGTATATTTGATTTTTTTGTCTTTTTCAATAATTTTGGAAAACTTGAAAAAGAATAAAATAATGCTACGTTACAAAGGAGGAATGAGTGTCGCAGATATATTAGTTCCAAGTGCAAGGAACACACTGATGCTCAAAGCAAGGAGACATATGCAGAAAAAGGACACTCGGGAAAATTCCTCCAGGGGTCAAGGTGTCACTATGCAAAGGCAAAGTGCTACAAGGCTTGCATTATAAGGAATTATTTAGATGGTTCAATTGAGTACAACATGGAGCTGACATTAGGCCAAAGACATAGGGATGCAAATGTGATTAATAAGATACAATGATAACGTCCTTCGATGTAATTTTAACGAGCCTAGAGAAGGTAAGCTCGACATTTTTCATTTTTAGAGAGTCTGAAAAAATGTAAAAGGAGACTCTGTTGGGGTACATTTTTCGAAGGTAGGCTAATCGGATCAAAAAAAGGGTAAACTAGCACCGAAAATATGTCTATTCAAAACCATTTTAACGAGTGTGACAAAGACAAGATCACTCGAAAATATTTTCATTTTTAAGGAGTCTGAAAAGAGCTTAACTATGGACACCGTAAGGGATGTTCTTCTAGACCAATTTAATGAGTGTGAAGAAACAAGGTCACTCGGCCATATTTTCAATTTTAGGGAGTCTGAAAAGAGCTTAACTATGGACTTTGTGGGGGGTTCCTTTTTCGTAAATTTAGTCCCTTGAGCCTGAAAAAGGGTTAAAATTATACCTGAGAATACTCTTCTAGAGAACCGAGGCTCCTAGAGTATAACTTTGTTCGTACAATTGACCATCTTGACTGAAAAAGGGGTAAACTACCATCGGACAGACATGCCTTCAAATTTTAGTTTAGCGAGTGTGAAGGGCAACAAGATCGCTTGGCAATCTTTTCATGTTTAGAGGGTCTGAAAAGGGCTTAAAAGAAGACCCATCATTATTTAGGAGTCCCGAGGATGAGGTCAAGAGTGATGATGAATCATGCAGATGAGGCTCAAAATCATAATCAGGATAATACTAACAAGGACGCCTGAGCCTATAGTCATTAACGATGGCACAAACGCCAAAATTTCAACCAGGATCTACCTAGGGCATCCATGAAGGGGTAGGCTCTACCACTAAATTACGACACTTCTAAAGCAGTAATGATGGTTCTGTGTTGCAATTTAGTGGGGTTGATCCTATGGAAAAGTGAAAAATACAACGAGATGCAGAAAGTGAAGGTGGAATCCTAACTTAGATGCAACAAGTTGGAAAAATGAATTTTTACTAAAAGACCTTTAAAAAGACCCAACTCTCCAAAAAGTTTCCCAATACCCAAAGCGACACTTATCGTAACATTCCATAAGAAACTCAAGAACCACACTAAATGATTTTTAAGTTAGAAAAAAAGACAAAAGGGTTTGAAAAAATGACAAAAAGGGACAAAAAAGTCTATAAATAGAAAGCTTCGAATCTCATTATCACTATTACAAATTGAGAATTGACCAAAAGTCAAAAAACACCCATTTTCCAAAAGAGTTGATTTTGGGAGCTTCAGTGGATGAAACGAACTTCTGCTTGAACCAAGTAAGTACAAATTAGCCTCTCTTGCATTTCCATTCTTCCTTTGTGTATTTGTTTTTGTTTTTGGGGGGGGCGCTGACCTTTAAAAGGGTCAGCCCCACATGTACGCGGGTTATCCTAAGATAGTGTTATCACCCTATAAGTTATAGGATCAACTGGTGACTGGAATATTATCTTTCTCTAATGTTTTTGTTGACAAATGATTTGTTCATTTTGCAAATAATTTGAAAAAGAAAGAAAAGAAAAGAAAAAGAAAAAGGAAAGAAAAAGGAAAAAGAAAGAAAAAGAAACGAGGGCATAAAAGAATTTCAATAAAAGCCCCATGCAATAATAGTAACTTGGTCCATACCTTTCAAGCATGGCCAAGTTCTCTTTAAATTGATGTTGATAGGGTTAGTGAATAAGTTTGGCTAAACCGTTTAATCTTAGCCAAAGTTTCTAGGTTAGATTAGTGAATAAATCTGGCCATACTGTCTAATCTTGGTTAGATAGCCCCAACGTAGAGTAAATTCTTAACCCAATAGTTTAATCTAGGTTAATTGTCATAGAAAACTAGGTTAGAATATAGGATAGTGTCTTTAATTCAATAAAACCAGCTAGATGATCAATGTTACACCATGATTTGGATACCTAAAAGGTTGTTTTACTAACCCCTTGGTGGTGTAGACATGAAAAGCCTTGGGAAAAAACCCGTGAAATGCACTTATCCTAGGTTTCTCGATGCATGTATTTTTCGTGCCCTCACTTATGCTCCGTTCATATATCAATGGTTCGGATGATTGCACCAAGATCTACGGTGAACATATTTTTCCGGACCCCCCCGACCGTTCTATCTTTAATGGAAGGGGGCGGTCCGAAATTACTGATAAGACCCACGTGCATCTGGACGGCTCATATTTAAGCGCACAGATCTACGATCAATATTGGATTCCGAACCCCCCCGTTTGTTCTGCCTTTAATGGAGGGGGGGTCCAGAATGGGTGATAAACAACACGCACAGATATACGACCAAGAAGAAAGCACACAGATCAACGGCTCAAGGTGTTTTTCAGACCCCCTCGATTGATCTGCTTTTAACTGAGGGGGGGGGGGTCCGAAATGGAATCTTTCCTCTGGTGGGCCCCTGTCTATACGTGGCATCAATCTACTGGTCCCGAGTCCCATTGCCTCCTACTGACTGACATACCTTCATCACATCCTGATGTCATCATCCACCTTCCCCGAAAGAGTCATGTCCCATAATTTATGTCAGTCCTTCCCCCCCATTCACTCATGGAAAGCCCCCTCACCATGATATTTACCCCAATCAGTAACTACCACATCACCCATCCATATCCCTCAGTCACCGTCACCCGCCATCTCACACTCTAAGTGATCCGTTGGCCATTTATTACTGGATAACCTATCCATTAACCAGCTGACCTATCTCCCACGCCCAACGGACACCCGTTTACTCAAAACTACCCTTATTCTTCCTACTTTCACCATTTACCCACTCATTGCACCAGATAAATTTACATCGTTTTCTCCTCCGTTACAGTCAGTTGCCCCCATCCACAGTCGCCCTCGCTAACATAGTTTTTTTTGCAAGTACTGTTGCAGTAATGGTGCCAAAGTCAAACCAAGAAGAAGGAGAGGAGAATTAGTTTCTCCCACCTCCTGTCGACCTTGACCGGATCCTGCTAGCCGACAAAGATCGCTTAATCGTAGATACAAAGTGCGATTTCGATTTCACAGACCTTCAGTCATGGCTCAAAGAAGTTTTCCTAGACCAGAGTGACAAAATTGGACTCTGGGAGTCCAACTTACCCCTATATCTCTTTCCTCAGATTCAACCTTTTCCAGAGTTTTCCCTCAAGTGCCAAGCCCACTACATTCCTGAGCAAAGAGCCGTTGTTTCCTCGTCTGGAGAAATTTTGTTCCTCATCATGCATGAATCCATCGACCAAATCATGCAAATCCCCCGAGCTGACTCTGCATCACCTTTCAACCTTGAAATTCTCACATAATTATACCAGAAAATGACCCTCCCCCAAAGAGCTCAAATATTTGAGCTTTTCCTCCCACCATCCGCTCAATTTCCCTCCACAAATCCCCCTTATCCTTCTTCCATGTTTTCGACCAAAGGAAACCAGATCATCTCGTCCCTATGCACCTTGTTGGGACACTATTCAGATCAATGGGTAGATGAACCCATTCTGGGATTTTTATCCATTTTCTCCACCGATGAGAAGCCCACTACCCAGTTCGACTTCAGCATGTTCCTAGCAAACAATATTCACGAACAGTTTGTAAATTTTTCCACGGAAGGCATGTTCCGGTACTCATCCATACTAGCGTACATGTTTGTCTTCTTCCAAGCAGACAAATTTGTTTTTTCCATGTAGAATATGGATGGATATGGTAGACCCCAGGCAGTGACCATGTGGACATCCTTGCTCAAGCATAACTCCACAGAGTTCAGTTTCAAGGAGTTCATCGACCAATTCTACCACCCAGTGGTAAGTATGCTCAGTGGCGGGCCCGAGCCTAGGATAAATGATGAAGTTCAGAGGATCTTGCACCTCTCGGATCACACAAAGATAGGTGATTTGTATTTATACCAAAATCACATTGAGATCAGATTATATGGGTGCGATTTGGCGCCGTATAAGCTGCCCAAATACATGCCTATCATAATTTTTTCCCTGGAGTACATAAGGCAGATGATAAAATCTGATGACATTCACTTTGTGTCACTAAAAAAAAAGCAACAGCTCAGAATCAAAGGGAAGATTGGCTCTTTCATTTGCAACAATCGTGGCGCTCGAGAAGAAGTAGATAGGTTGCTGAAGGAAATAAAGTTCTTCATGAGTTTCCCATGGAATTACGATCTATGTGGGATTATCTCTGAGATGAGGGTGAAAAATAAGAACATCCCATATGTCCAAGAATCTAGGCCTGAAGTCGAGAAATTTGCAAACTAGAAATTATGGGAGCCTGACACTTTGGTCAGAGCAGAACAACAGGATCCCCCATCCACTGTATCGCAAACAACCACACCATAGGTTCCGAAAGAGAAAAGGCCTAGGCAAGATTTATCTCCACCTTTCACTAAGGTGTCACCAGAAGAATTCCATTTGCATACCAAGAGGTCTAAAACCATTTCAGCTCCTGACCCAACTGGGGAAAAGGAAGTCCCATCTACTACAGTGACCAAGGTTGATAGGCCACCCCTCAGTGCAAGCCTCCAGTATATCATAACCTCAGCGTTTCCAAATAAATCTACAGATTCTCCATCGACCACCTATCCAAGCAAGGGAGGACCGAAGCTGAGCATCTTTGAAAAATATGAGCTAATCAAGAAAAGGAGCCAGACCCTGACCAACAACACTTGCGCCTAGTTCTGGAAGCAAACGTCGACTGCACAACATAGGCTGCTATCGGCATTTGACACTGAGAAGGGTAGAATGCATATGGCATTCCTCCAAGCACAGGTGCCATATCCAAAGGTGATCACTGATTACAAAAGGGCCACCTTTGAATTCCAAATGAAGGATATGCATTCGGCCGATCAAATGGATCTACACAAGAAAATAGGGGAAATGGTTTTTTATATGCTGGCACACGCTTCCACTACTGTGTCCAAATTTCAAGTGTCCCTTAACAACGTTCAAACACAATTGAAGTTATAGAAGATATTGTCCTTTGCCAAGGACAACAGAATCAAGACTTTGGAGGAAATGGTCCTTAAGATCAGGTACGATCCCTCAAACATGAAGGTATCCAAGGAGATGATTAAAAAGAAAAATGCAGACATATCCTCCTTAAGTAAACAATTGAAACTCCCACCCACAGAGGATTTACAGGCGAAGGAAATAGAAGAGAAAGAAGGAGAAAAATATGAAATGATCAAACTACTCATGGAGCAGAATGCACAACTAAAGGAAATGGACGCTGAGATGGAGAAGTTAGTAAAAGAGAAAGAACAAATGAATCCAATGGAAGTCATTCCATTGAGTGCAATTCCACTTTCGGGAGTGATCACGATATCGGTAACAAAAGTCCCATCCGTGACTCCACTGACATCCCTGGAAAAGACAGCCGAATTGACTAAATCTATGGAAAAGATGAACCTGCAGGAAACAGAGATTAGTAGGCTCAAAAAGGAGATTGAGAACCTTCAGGAACTCAAATCTTCCTATCATAACAACCTCTCCAAGGAAAAGTAGGTGACAGATCATCTCAAACAAGAGTTACAATAGCTCTGGAAGCAAACAGTGGCAGGAAAAACTTTGGTCGAGGTTAAAGAAAGTGTATGGAAAGACATCACCAAGTCCATGAATGCGATATGGCCCATGATACAAATCATGTTTGAGTAGAATGAATTGGTGCAGAGAAGAAAACAAGCCATTGAGAAGATGAGATCAGAATTGGGAGAGATGCCAACACAGGCTAACGAGATCATTAAGTTCCTTAATTCTAAGACCAGGGAGGAGCTAGAAGAGCTGAAAATTGAACACAGAATAGAGACCATTCTTAAGGTCAAAAGAGTTTTGACCAAGAGAGGATTAATTCTTCAACTGGAAGAAAAGGTTCAGTCCATGGACCTAGGGGTACAAAGGTTTTTTAGTAAGATTGAGGCTCTACAGAAGAAAGGTCTTCCTGGTCTGAAGGTAATCAATGACAAATTGATGACACTCCCAGACTACAAAAAGAGACTGGCTGATGTGGCTAAGGATAGTTCAAAGTTTGCAGGAATTCAAGGCAGCATCACTGGCAAGGAATTTCTAGATGCACTTTAGTGGGACATCAATATTCAGCATGAAATTCGATACATCTTCGTCACCAAACCTACCTTCACCAAGTACACAGAAATGGACGAAGTTTATCGAAGGCTACTCAAAGTCAACGTGCCCATTCATCTTCGATGGGAATAACTCTGTGATCTGATCGAGTAGCAGATGAGTTGTCCCAGCCCAGTCATTTTTCCAGTCAGATGAGGTTGTGCAGAGGCCTCACCAATGGTCCACCCAGAAAACAACATGCAGTTGTGACACATCATCAAGCAGTTCCTAGATTTCTGAAATTGGTTAAGTTAGTTAGGATAAAAATAGATTTAGCACATCATGGTCATTGATGACAGGATCGTTTGTAATTTTGAGTTATAAATACTTCATTTTTTGAAGTATTGGGGGTTGTTGATCCTCACACCCTACAAGCTATAAGACTGTAATATTTTTGAAGAGACCTACCATTAATACAAAGAGGCACTTTTACAGGATTCTTGTGTGGATTCACTGGTGATGTTGTTCTCTCTAAGTTAAATGTTATTTTCACTTTGTTATCATATTGTTTTCTAAATATAATCTTTGGAAGTAACAAACGTTGCAGGATTTATCTCGTATACCCTATTTCTGACTCAAAAGATTTAAGTGTTTATCTTCTCATTTTACAATAAAGAAATTTTTAATTGCTTCTTTGTTGTAATTGTCTTTCTCATCTTTTTTTCTATTCCTCATTTATGCTACTAAAAAATCCAGTGATTATATTATCTTGCCCTGTGAAAGGTTCCTTTGTGTTTTCTGGTTTGGATTTCATATTTATGACACGGACCCCATAGCCCAATGGATGTGTAAACTATCTCAACCAACTCAACAAACACTACAACACAAAATCGACTTATCTATTTATCTAGCCTAATATTTTAAAATTTGAAACATATTTAAATCATATAGAGAGATCCCTCTCTGAAGTTTGAAGGGCTAGATCCCAACTTCAAAAGCGGTTGGATAAAGTTACCTCTTGTAGATTTCTGCTTCCTAACAACCTCTTGGAAATTTACAGAGCGCTAACAAACAACACGCATATGCCCGCGTGAAGATGAAAAGTTGCACGTGGGCATACACGACTATACCCACTATAGCCCACATATACCCTCCAACATGTGAAAAAATTAAAAATGCAAGAGTTAACTCTCCATGACTTTGTCTTTTTGCAGGATGTATGTTCATTGGAGAGAGAGGGAGCATGAGGACTTTGATTTTATAGTCTCATAAGACCCCATTTCTGTCAATGTCTTAGCACAATGTGGGTTGATAAAATTATTTCAGTGTCCATTCATGAGGGCACAACCCAGTCTACTAAATGCCTTGGTAGATTACTGGCACCTGGATGCAGAGGCATTCATGCTCGAGGGACATTCGTTAACTCTGACGACTGAGGACATCTATTTTTTGATTGGCCTCTCAAGGAGAAGGGAACTATTCAACCTTTGTACTTTTCCCCCGGGGCCTCATAACATTGCCGAGTTAATCGGGCTACACTGTGAAGCGGGCATAGGCAAAGTGGGTTCTCAGGTGCCTATCCACAAGATTTCTATCCTACCGCTGAAAATGATAATTCTACTCATTGGGTGGATCACTCGATCCACAAATTTACATCAGGATTCTTGGGCACACATGCATTGTGTGGTTTAGTTCTTAAATGCACAAATTTTTGACTGGAGCACAACCATGTTGACATGCATGAAGAGACAGCTGACAAAGTGTCGAGTGTGGGAACATAGAAACTTCGAGTTTGGGACCGTTTTGTGCTCTTTCTTATTTTAGAGGGTACCCAGGCTTAGTCCTCGAGAGACAGTATGAAGGTACTTGGCCTCGTCTCTAGCATTATATAAATGGGCGGCGTTGTTTCCGCAACAGGGGGGAGGGAGGACCATTGAGGCCTTCGATGACAAATTTATTTACTGGTGGTCTCGGTAGATTCTGATGATAGAGGACTACCCCTATGTTGGGATCGACTTCTCCAGGGATCCCAATATGCCCATACCTCCCAGAGTAGAGTGAGGAGAGTTAGGTATGTTTGTTTTTCAAAGTTATTTAATTTTGATTTCTTTTTATATATATCATTTTTTTTTGTACCAGAGTATCTGACAACTATGTATCTGTTATGTTCAGATGTGGGGCCAGTGTGTCTAGTAGACTTCACAAGGACTAGGCAGTGTCCTCGACCAGAGGCAGGACCAGTCGCGGTCGGCAGACCAGCAGCAGCAGGGGGACCTCCAGCCGGAGAGGCTGAGAGAGTATTGAGACAGGTAGAGATGAACCTTACCGTGCTCACTAGTATAGTCCCTATGGCAGAGATCTAGGATCTCCCACCGTCGATGAAACCTCATGTAGTTGGGGTGCCACGGACCTGGGTCCATCTCTTTCAGCATTTGGAAAACGTCGTTGTTCACTATGGCAGGGCCAACAGGCCCTGCCCTTAGCTAGGCTAGACTACTTACGTGCCAAGGGAATCTTTTGTATATTTTTTAGGGAATAAGCCCCATGACTCTTACTGGACCTATTTTTTAGGCGCTTGTGCCCACCCATGTACTCTGATATTATATATATATATATATA
>ML788325.1:411502-424087 GCA_009831015.1 Picea engelmannii | reverse complement strand
GAGCCTTGGTCATATGAAAAGGATTATTATGAAGATGCAGCATGATCTCAGGGGGAGCATGGTATTGTCCACTCTTTGCCATTGATGTCAAAGGGGGAGGAAAAAGACAGAGGAAGAGTATTTCCATCAATGACAAAGGGGGATATTGTTTGAAATATTTTCATTGACGACAAAGGATGAGGAAAAGGAAGAAGAAGAGTTTTCATGTATAAATATAATGTATGAAGGAGGAGAAAGAAAATCAGTGTATGGTTGAGTTTTGGTGATACTCTGTCGGGAGAAGAATACCCAGAGAAATTGGTGTATTGATAGGAAAATCTATGATGATCTATGGATAGATTTTGGGATGCTCAGGTACAGTGGGCTTTGAACAGGAGTAATTATTTGAAGGTTTTGCGATTGTAATAAACATCCAGACCCTTCGAGCAAAATCTGTCAGATTGCATAAGGTATGGGATCATGATAACAACCGTCGGATGGGCGCGTGAATTAACAAAGGTGTTGTGCATTCGATTGATTGGTCTTTTGACTATATAGGTGGGTCCCAAACCCTAATACATGGGGAATATTGATATTAATCAAAGTCCGAAGGGTTGTTGTGTACGATCGGAATTATATACACGTGGTCAATTAACATGGGTTTAATTCAAAGTTTTATGTGGGACCCGATTTCCCTTCGCATTATTGGTTCATTATATATTATGTCGAGATCTTAACCCCCCAGTCAAAGATTAAAATTAACGTTGAACGGACCGAAAGGTCACATGGTTATATATTACTGCTGGGGTTTTCAACGACACAATAATGTTTAGAATATTATGTGGCGGAGACAAAGATTATCCTTGGGATGATTCGTACATGGAAGTACGAAGGTTGGGGTTTCATTTTGAGTTTAATAATATTAAAGAGCCCCGTGGAGTAAATCAAAGGAATACCATTAGCGTTGAATGGTTTTGACCCATGGTCTTAATAAGGGCAAAAACTATATAAAGTGATGAGTATCATGAAGAAGTGGAGTGTAAAAAAGGTTGATATGAAAACAAATCTCCTCTGGAGATATTTGTGTGTATAATCCCAGAGATATATGAATCGATGGAACACCTGTGAAGATGATGGCCAGATGATGTTTAATTCATGGTTTAATCGATGGATGAAGTCATGAAAAACTAGCGCATAGAACACATATGAATCCGGGTAAGTTATTATAGATCTGACCTACTCTGCAACACATATTATTACAGATCATTATTATTACATATTATTACATATTATTATTACATATTATTACACACATATATATATATGGATATTTTACATATTTTTACGTATTATGGATTACATCTATTTTACAAATGTATCTACATGTGCGTGTGTGTGATTTTTCTTACATGTGTGCAATATGCCAATCCAATACATGATTATCTAGAGTATCTATGATTTGATTCAATCTCCAAGAAACATGGATATATGTAACGTAATCAAAGCTTCGTTCTAAGAGACGTACCCTAAGGAACCGTCGATGTAGAGTTGGATCGTGAACGCGGTAAACCCTATTTAACTGGGACACAACCAGCTGAGCGTCTAAGTAGACTCAAAGGTGAGAGATACCATGTGATGAAGTGTCATGAAACAACTCTAGAACTGTGGTGTATTTAGTGACATTGTTTGTGGTGTCACCTAAATAGATACCTCCTGAATATAGCAATTGGCCCTGAGGTGTGAAAATCACCCAAGCTGCGGAAGAAAGACTCCGAGTGTGTCGACTAGCGCCATCTACAAACCCAACAAACACCTCTGATTCACTTGACATCTACCGCAGTGAAAAAGATGACATCAAAAAAGACACATCCATAAAACCAAAAGACAAAAACTAAAAAGAAAAACAATGTACAAGAACTATACATATGTTACAAGAAGTCACCCCAAGCGACCCACCTATGAGTAATAATTCTTGAGGTAAAGCCCATTTCTAGGATCCGCCATAGAATTTCCCTCAATGTCTACCAGACAATAAGCACCCTTATTTAGAACTTCCTTCACGATGAAAGGTTTGACCCACGTGGGTTTGAACTTGCCTACCCCTAGGGGATCCTTATCTTGGTCATAGACTAGGACAAGGTCACCTTCAAAGAAAATCTGAGGACAAAAGGACTGATCATACTGACACTTGGTTCGTTGTATGTGAGCCTCGTTAGCCAAGGTTTCATATCGATGCTGCTCATTGAGCTGCTCAAGATATAATAAGCACTCTTCAAGTGGTGAAGTGTCTGGCAGTAACTGTACTGCCAACTTTAGATATGGGATATGGCACTCTATCGACAAGACTAATTCCAGCCCGTAAACAAGTTGAAAAGTTGAGAAACCAGTTGTAGTCTTAATAGACATTCGGTATGCCCATAATGCCAAGTACAACATCAAATGCCAATTTGACTTGGCCGAATTGATCGTTCGCTGGAGAATAGTCTAAAGAGATTTATTCACAGCTTCCACCTGACCATTCACTTGTGGGTAATAGGGTGATGAATGTTCTTGCCTCAACCCAAGCTTTGATGTTAACTCAGACATCATTTTTTTTTTAAATTGACGGTCGTGGTCAGTGACAATCTCTCTCAAGACACCGAACCTTACTATTATCTAGTTAAACAAAAAGAGAGTTGCGGTCTCACCATCATCTTTAAACTTTGGCATAGCCTTGACCCACTTTGTAAAGTAGTCTACTGCTACGATGATATAATGGTTCCCCCTTGCTAAAGGGGGTTGCATGTAGTGTAATCAAACCCCCACTTGGTGAAGGGACCAACTGTGATGACGAGAAACATGGGATCAAGGTGTGCCCTCATCTTTCGAGTGAAGATATGACACGGGTGGCACTTCTTGACCGATTCAACACAATCTTTGATTAATGTCGGACAAAAGTAACCAACTCATAGAATTTTTTGGGTTGTTTCCAACCCAGACAGATGACCGACACATGCTCTAGTGTGGAAATTGTTAAGCACGATTTATGCTTCTTCATGAGTGAGGCACTGACGAAGGATACAATATACACCTCAACGATATAAAGTGTCTTCGAGTATGACATAGTTCTTGGCTTGATGGCATATATGACAATGCTCATCATGAGAAGAAGAGGTAGGGAAATTCAAAGTCTAGATATAGACTAGTATATCTCCATACCAAGGGTCTGAAGATGCGATTAAAAACATGTCTCTTTTAATAGGTGACTCTTTAGGCATATCATCACCTGACTCGACTGGAAGTTTTGAAATCAGTTCCGCAAAGACCAGTGACATTTTGGATTTCTCCGAAACAAAATCTAAGTCAAATTCCTGGAGGATAACTATCCATCTACTGATATTTTCACTGATTACATGCCATGTCAACACGTATTGAAAAGGATTCACAATGGCAATGATGGTGGTCTTGCAAAACAAAATGTAATGACAGAACCGTTGGACAGCATGGACTGCTAGCAATGCAAGTTTTTCAATGTGGGAATAATGGAGTTTCAGTCCAACTAGGCCTCGGCTCAGGTAATAAATCACGTATTCTGCAAACAAATCATCCTCCAGAACCAATACCATACCGATGGTCGACATCGCAGCAGCCAAGTACAATAAGAAATCTTTATTATAATCGATTTGTCGAAGTAGAGGGGAAGTCGTGAGGGAGCATTTCAACGCTTCAAAAGAGAGCTGAGTGGCTTCATCCCAATGAAAAGGAATGTCCTTCTTTAGTAAACGCATAAAACCCTTTGTGATCTCGACATAGTTTGCAATGAAACACCGTAAAAAGTTCACTTTTCCCTATAAACTCTGAAGCTGAGAGATTGTGTATGGGGGAGGCAATTGAACTATTGCCTCAACCTTTAGAGGATCGACCATGATCCATGTTGTTGAAACTATGAAACCTAACAGATGACCCAACGTCACGCAAAAACTGCATTTGTTTGGATTCTATTAGCACTCTGTAATTTGCCCAAGGCTGTGAGGCAGTCACAGAGGCAACATCAAAACCACTTCGAATCTTGGATCTAGCCCTCCAAGACTCAGAGAGGGATCTCTCTATCTGATATAGCTTTGTTTGAAGAGGTATTAGGCTCGTTATGAAAAACATGGGTTGGGGTTTTTAAATGATTGTTTTGGAACAGCAAGGAGGGCCATTGGGCAAATGGGGTTTGTGCCTTTAATAATGTGATTCACATCTCAGCTATGGACAAAGTTCTTTTACACAGGGCAAGGTAGTGAATGTCTTGGATCGAATTTTAGTTTTAATGCTGTTGACTTGAGGAAGAAAAAGTGGAGGAAAAATCCAGGCAAGGGAGTAGCTAAGAATTCCTAAGTTGGACTCTTTAGATGAATAACATAAAGATTATCACAAGCTGAGAGGCAGAGTATCTGTTGATAAATTCTACTTCTATAACATTCCTTCTGATAATAGGAGCTGAAAACAAAATGAAAGATAACAGGAGGGAATTTTAACAGAGGAAAACACCACCAATACACCCACACAAGAATCCTATGAAATAAAACATGCTCATTGTTGATTGCTCATCTAAAAATTACAGAGAAGAAAAGGTCTTTTGGTCATACACAGCCCATGCACCAGTCCCAGAACCTCATAGGTCGAACCGTTTTACATTAAAATCATCTCAATAAATAGGGTAGATCATCCCAATAAGTTTCGGAAGTCGGTTTAACTCCCTTGGCCAAAAATAGCCACCACTCCCACAAAATTTGGAGTTTTCTGCCATGAAAGACGGACCGTTTTTCTGTGAAACAGGGGTCCGATCAGACGTGATTTTATCTTCAATGATGGCACCTGGGAGAAAAATGAAGGAGTTTATTTTATATAGGCATGTGCTGGACAAAAACCTCCTTCGGTTTCACAAAATTTGTCCCCAGCTGGCCGTAAAAACGCCTGCAAGATCGGGACTGAAACGGAAAATTGAAAATCTGGAAAAATAGGCCTCGACGATGCCTTCTATTCTCCCTTCTCGTAACTCCACTGAAACAACTGAGAGAGGTTTTTGTTATCAAGCTCCTTTTGAGAAAAAACCTCTCCTGGAGTTTTAAAATCCATCTCCGTTTGCCCAAAAATCGATCTGGAAGAGGACGTGGTAAAATAGCAAAAAATGGTAAATTTTTTAGGAAAGTGGTTTTTTGCGTGGTAAGCGGTATTCCGGACCCCCCCCCCCTTGTTAAATGTAGAATGCCCGGGGGGGTCATGAATTCAATCTAGACCATTGATCTAGGTGCTCACTTCGGGACCGTCCAGATGTGCATGATCTTTATTTCAAATTCCGAACCCCCCCCTCGTTAAACTTCGAAAGGTGGGGGGGGTCCGGAACAATTATGGGTCGTGCATTAAATTTCATGATTCGAATGGAGGGTATGGGATGTATGAAAATGCATGGAGGAAGGTGTGGGCAGGAGTGTGAAGGGAAGGTGACGTGAGGGGGGGGGGTTGAGTGGAATGTGACGTAGGGGTGAAGTATGAGGGGTGGTGAGTGGAGGGTGATGTAAGAGGGATGGGGAGTGGAATGTGAGGTGGGGTAGGCGGGAGTGACGTGAGGTAGGTGTAAGGTATGAGGGGTGGGGGGTGGACTTAGGATAGGATGTTTTTTAGTTTTTTATTTTTTATTTTTTTTATTAACATTTTATTATATGTTTCATGTTATATGTCACGTTTTGTGTGTTATATTTTGCTTTTTTTATTATTATTTTTTGTATTTAATATGTTTACATTTTTGTTTATTTATATTATGTTTTTGTTATTATGTTTTATATTAATTTATTTTATTTTTATTTGTTTTGTATTTTATATATATTTTGTTTTTTATTATATTTTATTATTATATTTTATTTTTTGTTTTATCTAATTAAACTAACCTAGTTACTAACTAATTACTAACCTAGATTTTTTAACTTAATTAATAATTAATTAACTAATAATTAATTAATAATTAATCAATTATTAAACTAGTTGTTTATTAATCAATTTTAACCTATATTAACTTTATTTCTATTCTTGTTTATCCCAAGTCTGTTTATTCAGGGATAGAAAGCAGGTGAGGCGTATTCAGTGGGTTGAAAAGACAAGGGAGTGAAGGTGCAGCGGAGGATGAAAGATGCAACAAAATGATGGAGGATCGGGCGAAATGGATGGAGGGAGGAAACGGGATCAACCGAGCCAGACTTCGTCATCACAAGGGAAAATGCCAAATCAACAGTCGAAGAATCAATTCGCCTATAATTATAGGACCCCAACAGATTCAACTGGATCCAGTAGTAGCAACATCACTCAAAGATAAGTCGGAGGTGCGTGGGATGATCAACTCCCTTACAAGATTGTGATGTTAAATCATCAAGATAATCCTCAACTATGTGTCTGAGATCATGGAAAGAAAAAGACATGGCCCACTGAAAAGTAGCTCCACCATTTTTCAGACCAAAAGGCAACTTCTGATAAGCGAATGTACCCCAGGAATAGATGAAAGAGGTTTTTTGTTGGTCTTTGGGTTTGATTTGTATCTAATTGTATTCTGAAAAACCATCCATGAAAGAAAAGGCCTCGCAACCTACGCATTCCTCGACTATATGGTTAATAAATGGTGTGGGGAAATTATCCTTTGGACATGCCTTGTTCAAATCATGGAAGTCTGTACATATGTGAATCGTACCCTATTTTTTATCGACTGAAATGGGATTTGACACCCATTGAGTCAATTGGACGGGGTAGATAAAACTTTCTTTGAGTAGTTTCTCTACTTCATCCTTAACAGTTGTTGCTTTCTTAGGATTAACTAGATGAAGCTTCTGTTGGACTAGCTTAACGTCAGGATGTGTCATGATATCATGTTCGATGATTCTTGGATCTATGCCTAGCATTTCCTCGTAACACCAGGAAAACACGTCGTGAAATTCTTTAAATAAATCCATGTAGATTCAAATCTCCTTGGGGGAGTAGTCTGCTCCGACAAAGATATTTTCCTCGACATCAAGGGTTTTGGAGATATCAATGGGTATCATTTCAGCAATGGTTTCCATATTTCCTTCAGCATAAACTATGTGTGTAGCTAAAGGATTGATAGGACAAGACCTATCTCATGTCATAGTCAAAGTGAATTCACCTACTTCAATTCTTCTTAACTATGGGAGGAAATAAGATCGATGATGGAGGTCATCCCAGGGTCTTTTCGGACGAGTCATCACCTCGATAATCGCCTCGTCAGAGGGAAATACCCAGTCTAAAGAATCAGTATCCGTGAGGGAAGCTTGAGCCCAAATAGGCCTAATAACTGGATCTAACTCCTATGTGGGAGTCGGATTAGGGTCAACGGAAGCTTGCTAAACTCTAGAGTACACAATTTCTGCCATGGTTCCCTATCCCTTCCATCATAGTTGATGGGGAAGGAAGAGTCCACGGATCATCAAAGTAAGTCATACAAAACGAAGAGACTTGAAAAATCTCAGCCCTAGGTTGGGTGGGAACCACCGATATGTAATTGGCATTGCTGGTTGGAGGCGGGTAATTGAAAGTACCCATCAAAGGTGGGCACAAACCAACCCCTATGTTGACTATGTCGGGTTGACGTTTATCAATCATTAGGACTGTGGATTCCCCCGGTGAAGTGTCAGGATAGGAGGACTACTGATCAATGGACATTATCCGACACTTGTGTGGAAACAAAAAGACCCAAAAAACTATCGCGACTACTTCTTGCATAGAATAGGTCCAACTCCTTCCTAACAAGAGATTGTAGTAGAGAGATGCATCAACCACTTCAACCTCGATGCACACGGTCTTTCCCCCTAACTTCACCGAGAAAGAGGGGATGATTCCATGTGGTTAGAATGAATGACCGTTGAAAGAGGTAAGAAGAGTAGGTGACAGAGAAAAAATGGTTTGGCCAATGGCCTTCCAACACACCAATGACATCAGGCATGTCGAGGCACCCTCATCAACCACTGTGTGAAAAATGTTTCGAGTAAAATTTTTCATGGTATAAGCCACTACTATATAAAATGCCACATGGTACGGAAGACAAGGTTTTAATTCAATCATATCAAGCATGATCGTTCCTAGATTACAAGTCTTGGTAGACCCTAAGGAAGCTAACAAAACCTTTCTCTGGGAAGGGAATCTCTGGAGGACCTCCAAAGAGGACATTGCACAAGGGGTTTGAGACAAATCCTCCACCACCGAGTAGTTCTAGGTATCCCTTGCATTTGGATTGTGAGAAGTTTTCTTGAACACACCTTTTGGGATGTGTTTCATTGTTTCACCCAACATCTTCTCAATCTGGAGAGGAAGAGGTGGGTTTTCAGCTTCTTTACCCTTCTCAGAGGTGTTTTCCATTTCGTAGTCATGTGCTCTAGTTGATATATAGGCATCACCTTTCATCATATACACATTCGTGGTTGATGGATTACTCGCAAATGGAGGGGGTCCCTGACTACCCCCATCCACGCTCGGAGAAGCTTGGGATAAGTTTTTCCCATGTGGAAATGGGTTTGTTAACATGGGAGGTTGTTGTTGTGCCAATAACTTTTGGGCCTCCACAAGCCGAGGGAACTGGTGAGTTGGATGGTCTTCCTTGCAAAGATTATAGGGATACTTCAACTTATTCTTTTATGTGTTTCCCTCACCAACACTATTTGTGGGTTTCTTATCCCCCTTACCCTTCTTTCTCTATTTTTTCTTTCTGTCAGGCTATTGTGTGGCCTTTGGGTTCATCAATTGCACATTGTGTACATCCAACTTCTGGGTAGGGGGATTAGTTGAACCAATGGTCTATTTGGCCACTATTTGTTGTATTGACAATTGTTGCAATTGATTTGACAGCTGATCCACGGCCTTTGTTTGTGTTGAACCAACAATACCATCGGCATGTGTTCTGGATCTATGTATGGTTTTGTCAAGTATTGACCGTGGTACATCTGGAAAAATATTGTAAATTAAACCAGACTGAGAGTAAATCAACTCTAGTTGTTGAGCTCTCATTATCACGTCTTCTTCTAAAAAAAACCCCGACGTTGCAATGTCTTTGGATAGATGAGGTACCAAAGACTTAAGGAACCACTCAAGAAGGAATGTTGGTGGGACTGATACTTTTATCAAACTCTTCCAGCATCTCCATTCTTGGATGTGATCGGAGATATGGTCCACCTTGGTCTGCTCAAAATTGGCCAGCAACTCGGTGTCGGCATCATATCTCACAGGTAATTCAAAATGGTTTAAGAAATCCATAGCCAATTCACGGAAGGAACAATATCTCGAGCGGTCGAGCTCAATGTACCATTTAACAACACTCCCAATGAGAGTGCGTTGAAACAAATGCAACTGTATGGAGTCGTCTCTCAGTGATTTGGATGAGCACCATAGGTGGAAGGTCGTCACATGATCACTTGGATATTCATTAGGCTTAGCTTCTAACTTTGGAATATTCGAAGGCAACTTGGTCAGCATAGGAGGCCAACGTGGATCATGACAGATAGGGTCATTTAGTAATCTTGACAAGTCTAGCAAATGAAAAGTTGCTAGAAACAAAATTTTGGGTTCTTGGTTGTAACCGGGGAAAAAGGAGCCTAGAGTTTGGCCAGCACCAGGTTGCCAGGAAAAGTTAGGCCGATGGCCATGGTTCTGGTAAAAACCATGGTCGTGACCAGGATACAGATTCTGGGTTTGTTGAGATGTCATCGGATGATTCCTATAATAGGACGTGGAAGGTTGTGCTTGCATTGAATTCCAAGGATTCTGGAAAGGGTTTCCCCCTGACGATCCTATGGGCATAGATCCTATGTTTTGCTCGGAGTTCCATTGGCTATGGAAGGGGCTTCCCCCAGTCGGCATCCGTCATGAGGGAACTGATCCTTGCCAGAGATTCTAAGGTCCTTGTGAGGAAGGAATTCCTGAGTTTTCCGCATGTGTAGGAATAGTACCCTGCATGGGATTATGTTGTCCATGATTGGGGTTGCCCCCAGTTGAGAAGGAAATTGACGAGAAAGCATTGTTACCAAATGCACCGAACAAAGAGAATGATGTCAAACCTACCAACATGCTATAAGAAGGAAGTCCTTGACTACCTGCTCCAAACAAACTATAGTTTATGTTCGGCCCAGTGGACTGCTAGTGAGCACCGCCAAGCGAAGGCGACGAAGGAGGTATATGATCCGCCCCCATAAGGGAAATCATTATACAGAGATGAATCACCCCCCTGGATCCTTGTAGAGGAGCATTGGAGCTCCCTACCCCAATACCTAAAGTTTGTAGAGTGGAGCTGGAAAGTATAGTGCTCGTACCAAAGCCAGGCATCCTGTATGAGAACAAAGGGCCTGTCGCACTCTGGGTGAAAGGATCAATGATTGCTTCCATAGACAGAATCAGACCATTGCCCGAGGTAGAGGCAGTCGATACCATAGTGGCCCGGACCAGTTATGGTTGGTTAGTAAGCAGAACACCCCCTGTAGTGACAGTTGTAGAGGGAATATGACAATTCCCTAAAGAAGTTGCAACATTTATTTCCATCGCTGCTTGTGACACTACCTGAGGCTCCTAAGGTTTAACCTATACGAGGATGGGCACCAATAGTTCAGTGATCAGAGGGTTATACAGACTGAGAGCTTATGCTCCAAAGTGTTATCAATGAAATTCCATCCACAAATGGTTATAGGAATCCAACATCGTCAAACAACTATGAGTTCACCCATGGACCAAAATTACCAAAAAATCATTTCCAAAAGGTCCAAAACAATACAACCAGTTATAAAATTAAGGTGTGCTATGACTACACAAGGCATGCGTGCACATGTGCCATCTAGAAACGCAAGAAAAGCGCACATGTGCCCAATGCGCTACTGTGGTTGCTAAAAGCCACGCACACCTGAGGACGATGCATTTATGAGATTGGTCAGCCTCCCACCCACTTTTGGTTCAGCTTCCAATTTGATTTGACATCCAAATCTCAGCTAGATCTGAATGGGTGGCTGGTCAAAGACCTAAAAATGCCCTAAACAACCCCTTTTCACACTAAAAGTTGGTTGCACAATAATGTTGGCAAATCTTTAACAGACAACGCATGCTTGTATACTTGTCATTGATGGAAAGTACAACAGTGAAGATGGCATGAGTACAAAAAGTATGAAATACATGGGCATTATGAGAAGACATTGCAGAGAAGATTCGAATAAGCTCAGAAGAGATAGTGCAGAGGATTTTTGGAAGATCATTGATGGCAATATTAGAGTAAGCGGAACAAAGTAAGCTCGGGAGGAGAAGCAACATTTCTGATCGTTGGATCCCATTTACAATTCCTGATGACCGTCAGATCAAGTGTTGATTGAGACTATTGATCTGAGACTCCATTTCGGGGTTTCCCGACTCACGACTTGGAGAGGCAAGAAATATAACCATTGAAATCGCGATATGCGAAATCGCGATTCAATCATAGCTGTCAGATCAAGGTGTGATCTGGACCATCGACTTCATTTCATAGTTTTGTGACTCGCGACTTGGAGAGGCAAGAAATATGACCATTGAAATCATGATATGCAAAATCGTGATTTAATTGCAGTCGTCAGATCGAGGTGTGATCTGGACCGTCCACTCCATTTCAGAGTTTCATGACTCGCGACTTGAAGAGGCAAGAAATATGACCACTGAAATCGCGATATGCGAAATCATGATTTAATCGCATCCATTAGATCAAGGTGTGATATAGACCATCGACTCCATTTCGGAGTTTCGTGACTCGTGACTTGGAGAGGTAAGAAATATGACCATTGAAATCGCGATATGAAAAATCACGATTTAATCGCAACCATAGATTCATCGAGATCATGGACCATTGATTTAAGATTCATTTCAGATTTTTGCCTATCGCAACATGGAGTGACAAGGACCTCCATCGAAGGAATCGTGAGATGCGAATTCACGATGAGATCTAGACCGTAGATTCATTGAAATCGTGGACTGTTGATCTAAGCTTCATTTCGAAGTTTCACCTATCACAACTTGGAGTTAAAAGGACCTCCATCGAAGGAATCACGAGATGTGAATTCACGATGAACAAGTTGAAGTAGAGTAGACTTGCAGAATAGACAAAGGAAGAGAAGAATTGCAGAACAGTTAGAAGAAGACCAAATTTACAGAATAGAGAAGAAGTGGTAAGAATCAATTTATCTATGTAGTTTCTTGTTTAATTAATCATTTATATTCTAGGGTGGTTGGGAGGTGCTAGGGAGGACTATTTTCCTCAGAGGTTCAAGTGGGAGCTTGAACACAGGGAGTTGTAGCTTCTATCTGGTTGCAGCTAGAGAAACCAGGGTGGGAGGGTGGTGCAAGGGAGAATAAGTTTTCTCTGTTATACAGGTTGGAGCCTATGTAACTGGAAGTTGGTGCTTCCATCTAGTTGGTGCTGGAACATTAGGGGAGTTGGTGCTTCCTTCTAGTGGGTGCTAGAGAAACAAGAGAGTCGGTGCTCTCAAACAAGTTGCATCTTGTAAAATAGAGGTAGCAACCTCACATTGAGTTGGTGCTCAATTATAGATGATGTACAAAACTTAAAAGACTGCCTATCATTTC